>WUQG02033735.1:0-10932 GCA_011317285.2 Androctonus mauritanicus
TTTACATTAATCTAATTAATTATTACTGCGCAGGTTTGCGAGCCGATTAAATCGGCTTTGGCAGCTCTACGGTTAAATACCATGTTGTTTAAACATGTATTCTATTTTTCATTTTTTTGCAAGATTTGTGTAATGTATTAAAAATTATTATACCATAATAAATACATATTTTTATGTATAAAAACTGTTTATACAAAATATGGTGTATTAATAAAATTAGACTGTTATGAAAATGAGGGGCATACCAATTTTTATAAAAAAAAGAAAAGTGCAGGCATAAAGTTTGGGAACCATTGACTTAATCAGTACCTTCATGTTCATACAAGTTACTAAGGTAAGACACATGCTCAATAACTATCTTCCTTCTATCTGACCGATAGCTAACTTATGCCTCATGCAACATACTACTTAATCTTTAGATTTTTGAACTGATTAAAGTTATTATACTAATGGATTAAATTAAATTATTAATAATAATTATTCTATAGATTAAAACGAAAATTGTGCAAATGGCCTTAATAATGATGCTAAACTTGACAAAAATATTTAAATTTTTATAATAATTCTACAGATTTTGTATTAAATTTTTATAATTGTCTTTTTTTTTTTTAAAGAATTTTGAATTAAACAAAAAATTTATCTTTAGAATGACTTCAGAAAATGAAATCAAAGTTCACCATTTGAGTGAAAATCCATCTGCAGCATGGGAATCTTTTAACCCAAAGCAAATTGTCCATAAAATAAAGCAATTACCCATAGATCTTCCTATTTCCCATAAAGCTGTTCGTTTTGTATGCATGTCTGATACACATTCCTTGCTATCAAGAAAAAAGTTTAAAATTCCACCAGGTGATGTATTTATACATGCAGGAGACTTCTCCAGATATGGGAGTTATAACGAAATTGTTGAATTCAACAATTTTTTGGGTAAGTAATTTAAATTAATAATTTCATTTCCAAAAATAGTCTAATTTTTTCTCTTTTGCATTAGGTAGTCTTAACCATAAGTACAAGATTGTTATTGCTGGAAATCACGAATTGACATTTGACCAAAAAACTCTTGATTGGTATGAAATTGAGCAAGTAAAAAAATCAACAGGAGAAAAAATATCATTAGAACCTTCATACTTTAAGAATCTATTAACAAACTGTATATATTTAGAAGACAGTTTAACAGAAGTGTACAAAATAAAAATCTATGGTACTCCCTGGTAGGTTCTTTAATGCCACACATTTTAGTTTAAGAATTCTTTGTGATGTTCATTTGTTCTAGGCAACCAGAATACAATAATTGGGCTTTTAATTTACCTCGTGGGAAAAAATGCTTAGAAAAATGGAACATGATTCCTTCTGATGTTGATGTGTTAGTAACACACACACCTCCTGTTGGACATGGAGATTTGTGTTCTCTTGGACATGTTGGATGTGTTGAATTATTACAGACTGTTCAAAAAAGGATAAAACCAAAATATCATGTCTTTGGTCATATTCATGAAGGTGAGATGTTATTTCAATATTTAATTTCAAAATAACATTTTAATCTTAAATATTTATTTTAATTTAGGTTATGGTATAACTACAGATGGAAAAACAATCTTTATTAATGCTTCAAATTGCAATATCAATTACGAAATGGTTAATCTTCCCATTATTTTTGATATTGTTCTACCTGAAGATCAGATTAAAGAATAACATTAAAAATTCATAAAAACAAAATTTCAGTTATAGTATTTATGTTTGAGACAATAATTTAAACTGTATATAATTGAATAGAAATTTTTTTTGTATATATAAAAAATTTTTTGTAGATCACTGCTGCATTTTAGTGTGTAATAAAATTTCAATTATCTGTTGGTTTTAATGAATTAACATTACTATTTTCGATAGTGGAAAAAGAAAAAAAATTACATTTCACTGCATTAAAATAAATAAGACTTATTTCAACAAAATCCTTTATTTTAAACATCAGATTTTTAAAATGCATAATACATCCAATTAAAGCACACATCAAATTGCATCAAAATAATTTTACCTATAATGGATTAAAAATAATTAACATATTCAATATTTAAATGAAGAAAAGTTTTCATTAGGAATAAATGAGGTAATATAATTTCTCTACAGAATAATTTAAAATGATTTTCATCCCTGAAAAAAATTTAAATCAAAAATGACCAGCAATTAATAAATAAATAAATTCCAAATTTTTAAACAGATATTTTAGCAACAAATAGTTTAATTCTTTTAGATTGCAAAATTATATATTTATATATTGAATTTACGAAAGACTAGCATGTCAATGGAGCACTGTTTTCAATGAGCATATCATATAACAGATCTTAACATATATTAGTTTCAAGCTAAAAACTTGACAACATGGCACACCAGATTCATTCAATAACTGCATTTGAATGATGCAGAAAATGCATGCTTTGAAAAAAGTGCAATATTTAAAGTCTAAAAAAAATTAACTATCAAAATAAAATGCTCAATGCACATTATAATCTTTATTATTTATATGCTTAAATTACATGGAAAATGTATTTATGGTCTTATGCATTTGACTTTATGCAAATGCAATTTTGCTGATTTTCACAATAGCATAAATATTTATAATAGGAAAAAGTGATTAATAAACTGCAAGAAGATTAACTGGAACAATATTCCTACTGAACATTATGTTAATAATAAAGATTATTTACCTTAATTTTTTTTTTCTTACAAAATTTGTAATACATAACAAGTATCACATAAAATATAACCTGACAATTTTTGTGAGCCGATTTTTTAATCATTATACAAACAAATATTCTTTTTTCATCTTATATTGTCCATAAAACTTACTACAGTGGCCATAATGTTGCAACAAATTTATACTTTATGTCAACCTCCACAACAACCACTCTTTTGCTGCTGTGGATCTTCTTCAACAATGACGACATTTCTACGTTGGTTATTTCCACGTCCCAGACTACTTAAGCGGTGTTCATCATTACTTTCGGCAACTTCTATCATCCCTATCAATATAAAAATATTTTTTAAAATATGTTGCATTTTTAATCTTATTTTTGTCTTATAAAAGAAAATATATCTTACTAGAACTAAGGTCAAGAAATAATTCTTCAATGCCTCTGTTCATTTTTGCCGATGTTAGAAAATGCTTAGCACCAACAGAAGATGCATATCTTAATATAAAAATTGAAAAAATTTTTAATTAAATATTTTGATTATTATTAAGATAGAAAATAGAAAAAGCTAAAAATACAGAGGTCCCAAACTTAAACATAACTATTGTAAAAATTTTAATAAGTTTGAATCAATCATAACTCTGAGCACAATTTTTCATAAATGTAATGTTATAAAGATTGCATAACCAAACTTCCAAAACTCAGAACATCCAGTATATTTTTTAAAAACAGTAGTGCACAGAAATATGAAATAAATGCTGTTTAATCTTTAAAACAATGTGTATCTCCTGTACCAGCACTATTTTAACCTACATAAACATTCTATTTTGTTATATGGTAAGTTATTTTTGTGTATCCAACTTTCTAGCGTTAGCTAATTGGTTAAATGGTAAACTATGAAGTCTCTAGTTCACATATTCAGTTTTGAGAAGGGCTGGTAACACATTGAACCCCACCTCCTTCCTTCGATCTTCTGATTGATCCTACCATGGATTTAACCAGTCTATGGGTTCTAAACGTGGCTGCTGCCAAAATTCACATGATGCAATGACTTAATTGAAACTAACCTAATAGTCTCTCTAGCAAAAATAAGAAATTTTTTTTTTTTATCATCATTATATAATCACTCAATGATTAGGAAGTCCACTACAAGCTCAACTATGAACTGATCACATTTGTGATAGTCAGCTGCACTTTAGTGTAAATAAACTAATATCCAGGCTGGATTCATCAAAAATCTTACAAGATATAGGATCTGAATTTCATCCCTAGTTGGGCCTAGGATAAATTAATTCACTTACCTAAATTTGATTATATATGATTTTATTGCAGACATTTCAGGAAATATTTTTGAATTCAAATGAAATTATCTAGTTTTTATAAAAAAAGCATTGCTATCATTTTTCCTTTTATATTATATGCCATTTTCCTTCTTACTGCAGCTGGGCATTCCAATGCTCATCACAAGCTGCCCATACCTGTGGTAACAGTGGGCACTTGATCTATAGTTCTATTATTGATCTAGCGAGCCATTAATTATAATGTAATCATTGTTGAAAAAGTCCCTTTTCAATTCAAAACAGTTTTTCATAATTAAAGACATTTGGTTAAATTAAACTACCAGTACTTATTTATTTCATATTAACTATATGTTTATATGGCAATCATATTAATGATAATTTTCTTACAACAATAACCAGTTAATTCTTAAATGAATTCTACAGATCAATCAGGATGCAAGAACAGATGATTATTTATATATGTATTATAATTAAATATTATGCTTCATAATGACTTATTGTCTTAAAACAATTCTTTATTTTATACTATTACATTACACACACACTCTTATGTTAAAATTATTTTAAGTTTTAAAATATTAAAGATATAAATATTTTTAAGAATTTTTGGTAACAATTGACTAATACAATAGTAAAAATGCATTGACATGCATAAAAAATATGAATATGGATTTAATTAAAAAGTTTTAAAGTTGAAATTTTTCTTTGCTTTTGTTTTTGTCAACTCATAGTTGAGGCTTTTCTTTTAAGCACCTTATAAATGCTCAGAACTTTTATAAAATCTGTTCTACAGTAGTTTAAATGTTACAGTAATTCTGTTACAAAAAATAACAATCAAAAAGAATTTAATGTGTTTTATTGTATCAATATTTATGACATCAAAACTATTAAATCTTCCCTAAACTATTTTCTGAGAAAGTATCACTTGAATATTCATTCATAAACATTGCATCCATCAGTGAAATAAATGCTACAGATAATTTATCTTTCCTAATCCTGAACATCATGTCTTGATATTTATAAACAATTTTCTTTTTGATGATTCTATGCCATTTAAAAAAATATTCAATTTTTATCATTCAATTCCTTGATGACATTTAGATTGTTTTTAGAATTTGTTCTTTGTAAAATTTATTAATTCATCTTCACAGTTTTCTATTACAAATTTCCTATTTAGTAATTATAATTATCAAATAATGCAAATCATATAATTATATAAAACTAAAAAACTTTTAATGATATAAAAATGAATGTGCACACTTAGAAATCACAATACGAGAGAATGCCTATAAAAATATATTTCTAGGCCTTATTGATTAAATAAGCTTAAGAATAATTTGGACATAAAATATCAAAAAATGCAAGTAAAAATTGACAAGTAAATTTTGATATACATCTACAGTATCCAAATGATTATTATGAAAACAAGCAACCTTATATAATGTTATCAGAAATCCAAATTTGGTAATAATCATTTCTATTGATACACTCTAAAAGGAGAATAAAGTTAAATGATTGGTTCCTTTATTGTCCGCATTCAGCAAATAAAACAGTATTATTATAAAACTTAACTGTATTTTTTATAATCATCAACATCCTTTTGTTAAATTAGCAAAAGTATTAAATTTAACTAGGTGAAGCAGCTGTTGTCCCTTATGTATTTAGAGACTCACTATAATGCAAATCACTTTAGTTTATTTCAAGGTGAAAAAAAGCCTGACTTTATAACATAGTAGAACAACACTTATCATATATGATGAATCATATTCTCTGCTTTTGGGTTTATTTGAAATGATATTGTACATCATAGATACCATAAAAATTGGAGTTTTAATTCAACAATACATTTGAGACAATAAATCTTTCAATGACTATTTTTAAGTTTTGATCTTACTTGTTAGAACCCATCTATCTTCACATATTCTGTATTTGCTATCAACTGGAGAATCGTGTGAATGTACTCTATTTTTTAAAATGGATATTTTAGAATATATACATATATATTTTTATTTTATGATGGCACTCTTCTGTAATTTAAGAAGATATGGAATTAATAGCTATAATTAAAAAATCTCTATGACGACAGTGAATGATATAAAAATCTATATATTGCACTAAATCTACTTTTGCAAATTAAAATATGTTCAGGAAGTATATCTACATATTTTTATTTATTTATATGAAGAGTTATTTTTTGATGCAGGATGAGACTGAATGGGCCATACTTGGATACCCAAAAATATCTGAAAGTATGAGACCAGAAATAATAAAATTTTCTGTGATGGAACCACAGCCTGCTTTCCATTCTGGTAATTACTCGGCCATCATAAGTATGGATTTTCATCTTAAATAATCACAGTCATAAACTGGGAACCTCTTGGATATGCAAACCACATTTGATTTATTTTTTCAGATTATTAATTTAATTAATTTTTATTTTGCAATTTTCTATTCTTTCATATATACAAGAATCTCTTTTATCTTTTACTAATTCACGAAGAAAATATGAGAGATTGTTCAGTCTGATCACATCACACTCTATACCAGTAATGAAAATTCTTGTGCTAATGTTATGAATAAGTACAAATATATTTGTGTTTATTCAAATAAAAACATGAAAAAAATTCCTAAAGTCAAAAATTCTTTATATATAATAAATATCCCAATTCTAAACATTAGAGTTTAACTCTTTTTTTTTTTATATTTCTGATATATCTGCAATATTTGTATAAGCTGTTTTTCAGAGTTTTGTTGAATTTATAAAAGTTCCATGGACAAATTAATACCATAATTTTAACAAGATTTTTTGTTCTGTTTTGCTATATTTAATAAAGAACTATATTGGTTTTCAACTTATAGGATAAAATAAATTTTTCTTTATGATGAATAAAAATTTTTAATGTAAAGTAATAATTTTACATGGATTCTGTTAAACTGATATATCAAGAGAATTGATAAAATTGTTCAAATCAGTTTTTGATTTTTGTGATAAAAATAACTAAATGAACAAATTTCCTCTCAGATTTTAGACTTTTTAAGTCACTGCAATTTCAAAATTATGCAATTTTCTAAAAATTAAAAAAATATTAAAAAATAATAAAAATATACAAAATATTAAACAATAAAACTTAATTTGAAATATGAAAATGTCATTTTTTAAAATGGTTATGGCTGCTTTTTTATATGAAATAGTCTAAAAATTCTAAAGTATAAATGTTAGAGGTAAAGAAGAAATTTTTAACACTACTGCCACTAAAAAATTAATTTGCAACTGCCAAAATGTATTTTTAAAAACATTTAAGTTTTATCAGTTATGTAAATAGTTTCAAATTATTAATATATGTTTCTATATCAACTATGTAATTGTTTCCTTTGCAATTTAGTATAAAAATAAACTATATTTGAAATGAATGTAAAAAGTTGATCTTTGAAAATAAACAATTACAATCAATTAGCTTCCCCTTCTTATTAAATATTTTTTTATATTTTATTTCTCCCACCCAAATCTTTGAAGTGTCCTCAAACTGCATAGTTATAAATATACCCTCTATTGAAAATATGAATTGTTAATGTTTTCTTATTAAATACTTCTCTTTTATTTTTGTTGTTTTAATTAAACATATGATATTTGTTTAAGCTTAAAATTCAAAATTTTAAGCTTAAATATCTGTTTAAAACAATTTTTTAATGAATTCTCTTTTCATAACCCACTGTAATAAATTGAAAAGTTTTCTTTATTAAAAAATCTTTAAATATAAATTATTATAAAGTAACCATATAAATTAGCTAAATATAGTAAAAATTTATTGGGTAAGCATGTGTGTGTGTGTGGTAAGTTAAATGTAAAATTTATAAAAAATAATTTCTTTTAATAAATTATAACATAAAAATTGGAAAATTTCATAAACTTTAAAAATAAAAGAGCAATATAATTTAAAAAATTATTTTAATTTAATTGTTAATGGCTTATTTTGCTCAAAACAAAAAGCTAAATCATGTTTTAAAATTTAAAATGTTATAGTTTAAATAATCATAGATAGCAGTAACATCATTGATTATAATTATATATACAGACAGTCCTTGACTTACAATGGGATAAAGTTTTGAATGCAGCAGTCAGAAGTTATAAATATCCAAAATTTATGGATTTCTCACTACTAATGCTTACTAGGACACTATACATTATCTTAATAAACACAAAGAACAAAACACTACAGGAACCAGACACAAAAAGGATATTTTTCATATATCAGACTGGTTCAGGTACTGAAACCAATGGAACTGCATTGACTATTCATAATTTATTGATTACATCACCATCCTAAGAGGTCAAAAAAATCAAATTGAAAATGATCAATGATTTTGATAGTAATAGCAGACAATGGAAAATAGATATTCCAAGTGATAAAATCATCTGATTTGATCTCAAAACCTTCAATGTAATAAAATCATTTGAAATTGAACCCAAATCCTCCAAGGCAGCAAGCAATTGCTTTACCATGCAGTCATTGGCCAATTGAGGATTTTTAATAAAACAAATTTCTAGGTAATTTGCTATGAAAATAGTCAAATTTGGAATATTGTAAAGGGAAATCTCAAGATTGGATTATTATAAATAGGGGAAGGGTAACTGTATTTACATTTATAAATATCAAATCTCAATCTTCTTAACATAAATAGAACTGATGACTTAATTGTAAACTTTAAACATAGTATTTCAATCTTGCTGATTATTGTTTTGATTTTTAATTAACTTTTGAAATATATGAATCTTCAGAAAAATATATTGTATCAAATTATTGTAATATTCAAAATTACTGTATATACACTTATCTAAGCCAATCCTCCATACTTCAGAATTGAAAAAACAAGTAAAATTTTGAAACTTGCATGTAAGCAATCTCCAAATGTCAAGAGTTAGATAATATTACTTCAATGAATGAGATACTATTTTTTATTATTTTAAAAACTTTTCAACTTTGGTTCACAATCAGCATAAATATGGGTTCTTGATTAAAAAGCTGGACTCACAGAATTGAAATGTCCTGAGGAGAAAGCAGAACATGATCATGTCATGTTGTTTTCAAACAATTTCATCAAAGTCTTTTTTTTAGCTGAAAATAGCAAAGAAATATTAAAAATTTCTATCATTTCTGAATCTTAATAAAAATATTTAAAAAAATATAACTGACTAAAAATCAAACAAAACAAGCAATGAAAATTTTGCTTCAACTGATGGAAATGGAAAGCCAAGCCAGCACACATACTGTAATTGCCATGAATACATATCTGATGATTATTTTATTGCTAATTTTAAGATATATTTTCTAAATAATCAAAAAATGCACAAAACTGTCAAACAATGAGAATCACTATATTTCCATTATTTTAACTAATGATATATAGATATATGATTATATATATAACAGCAGCAATGTTTACTAATCAAAAAAAGATCAGTCTATATATTTCTAATTTTATTTCTGAAGTGCCTGATAAAATATATTTAAGAATATTAATTTAATGCAAATGTATCTATGTACATATCTGTATTTTTAGTCTACTTTCCAAAGAAAATGGAAGCTTGGGTCAATGTCTGTTCCCCACTAATAACTTTTGAATGAATTAGCAGATTTTCATGAAACTTGATAATGATGTTCTGCCATTAAAAGGTACTTCAGCACTGCATCCTTCAATCCTGCAGGACAGAATTTCATCTTATTAAAATTTTAATTTATATTAGTGTCAATAAATGGTATTACATTAGCAATGTAGGGATAACATATAGTTTAAAGTGTTCCTATCTCAATCTCTCTCACAATGACAACATAGTCCCACATGATATCATGATGTAACAATGTCTGATGTCACAATATCATCATCTTGGTGATGGGATATTATTGTGACATCTATGCTGGTAGAATTAGAAATAAAACCAATGGATTTGAAATGCTAAATATATGAAAAATAAATGACACCTTTGAAAAATAGAGCAATTTTAGTTCTTTCTGGAACTTCTTGTTAATAATAGAATTCATATTATTAGTGCAAAAAATACTACTGCTTTATATGCAGGTAGTTCTCAGTTTAATTTGTTACATATCAAGGATGAAATATATACATCAGTGAACATTCTGTTCATGATTCTATTAACCTCTTCGGACATGATTTTGTTGTGGGTATGCCTGAAGAGGTTAAGTAACAATATTTATTTTCTTAAGAAAATCAATCTGGTGTCATTTTAACAACTCTGTATTTATTATTGATGTAAGTATTCCCCAATGAGGATTCCTAATTATTATTGTTGATATTTTTGGATATTTAAAATATGTTTAATGAAACTTGTTTTGAATTTGTAAAAATTTGTGAAAAACAGTTATTATTTATATTGTTTACTTTTATATTGAGATAAACTGAATTTTTTGAATTCAGAAAAAAAAATTTTTTTTTGAAAACACAAAATATTTAACATTGAAAAAATATGATTTCATTAATTTGAATGATTCTAAATATTTGATTCAATTAAAATGAGCATTATTAATCAATCTATTTGAAGACAATTAGCAGTATATATATTATATATTGCTAATTGCCAACTGTCTTCAAATTAACAAAAATAATTATATAATAGAGAAATAATTAAACATTCAAATACATATTATCAATATATTTGAATGTTGGTCAAAAATAATTATAATACACAATTTTCAAATGATTGATTATTGAATGTATCATGTATATTAATATTCACAGAATATATATTAATAAAATCAAATTTATCAGAGATAAACAATGAGAACTAACACTGCCTGGGAATAAGTATGCAAAGTCATCAATAGCACTAAGGCAGGATTGATTGATATAAAGAAACCACACTACACAATAAATGAAGAAGCGCTTTCGATTTTAATAAATCCTCTTCAGCTTCACAACTCAACAGAACA
>WUQG02033746.1:0-10931 GCA_011317285.2 Androctonus mauritanicus
GCATTGGCAAGAGTTATTTTACCGTGTATTACTGGCAACTGTGTACTATAATATAAAAAAATTTCAGCAAAATCTGGAAGGGTGGTGGTTAGTCTTCCCCTTGCTAGACAATTTTAGTTTTTGCTGGAACTGCTGGTTTATTTTCCGAAAATGTCATTTATTTTTCATTTATTTAATATTTGGAATACATCGTTTTTGTGTATCCATTTTTAGGATTAATTGTTAGCATAGATGTCATGCATTTTTATGTTATTATGACATCATAAATATCAGTGTTTTATGATAACATTCATTGTTATGTTGCATTGGGGTTGTGATGTAATTATAATAAATATTGACAATAGAGACACTGTATAAAGAAATCAGATAAATCATATGTTACTCCTCTGCTAATGCTCATCAATAATATAAACTAAAATTGTGATGAAAATGAAATTTTATTCTGGAGAATTAAAGGATGCAGCATTGAGGTGGCCTTTAATGGCAGAACATTGTTTCCCATATTTCAAGAAAATCTGCTAATTAGTTCAAAAGTTATTAATTGAAGGAAACATATACAGTGAGATAGGGCTTGATCCTGTAAGCCTCAATTTCCTTTGGAAAGTAGACTAAAAAACTTGAAATGCTAAATATTAATTTACCTAAAACTCTATACTGGATATTTTTATTTTTAAGTTACAGGTAAAGCAGTTGCTTTATAATAAAAGTGGATTCTTCTGTCCCATCTACATATATCAGTTTCTCATTCAGTGAATTTCCATTAATTCACTATTTGAGTTCTTCACAGAAAAATGGACATATTTTATGTTCCTGCAATAAAAATATAATGCTGAGCATTTTTATTTTTTGGTTTCCAAAATTGTGCAAAATGTATGAGAATCACTAGTTATGTCAAAGGACCCAAAAGATTTATGATGCAATAATGTTCTATAGTTGCATATTTTATATCTGTAGCAATTTTTAAAAACTTGTCAGACAAGGTCAACAATCATAGCTCTTGATCAGGCTAATTTAATGGTTGCAAACTTTGTAGCAAAACTAGACAAACAAGATTTTGTTCAAGTCAGTTATTGAAATTGCCCTATGATTGATTTTCTTGATCTATAATTTTATAAAAATTGCTAAGTGTGTGTGTCCAAGATAGAAATTGACTGATGTCTCAATACTCAAGTTGGCAAAATGTTTCTTGAGGTTATTCCAAAGCATTCAGGCTGACACAAATTTGTAGCTCGAATAAATTAGTTAAATTATCACACAATAGATTATTTGACTGTGCTAACATATTAAATAATTCTGTAGTTTTGAAATATATATATATTATATTATACCATTTCACTGTTGTAATTTTAAAAATTTTTGAATTTTTCAAAAATATGAATACACAATGGCATATTCATATGTATGAAAGTTTGTAATTACAGATAAGATTTAAAATATCATTACTTAGTTATTTATTAGTTAAGAATTAGATATTAGTCAGTTAAATTAATAATTTTATTTTATTACATTAACTAGTTACACTAAAAGAACATCATCTGCAAACTTTTTTATATACTGTACACATGTATGTATATTATACAATAAAAAAAAATACAAAGTTGAAATTTTTGGAAAGAAATATCAAATTCATATATGATCTTTTTATTATAAAATACAGATGTATAAAATTATTTTCAAAATTATTAAGTTTTAAATTAAATAATACATGATTCTGAGATATACATACATATATACATGTATAACTTCTTTCAGTACTGTTTACAAAATATCCTTTTAATGAATTACTAATCTCCCATTCACTTCTTCTTTTGGTATATTTATTATCTATTGCAAATTAGTGTGATGCATTTAACATTTCTGCATAAAGGCACCTGAAAAGTATGCCTATATAAACTACAGATGATCAAAATATTGGTCCACAATTTAATTAGAAACATTGTCTTGATATGAATTTTTGTGATTTAAAAGTCAGCTTAGTTTAAAAAATTCTAAAATCTTCATGATAATTTAAATGTATATTATAATAAAAATTGCTGATTAACTTGAACATTAATTATCAAGAATTCAAATCACTGACATGATGATTTTATACAATTTTTGTAAATTTGTAATGCTTGTTTATCAGGTTATTTTTTAAAATTGAAAAAAATTGTAATATTTCCAATAAAAATTGCTTGTTTGTTTTTAAAAAAAGTTAAAAAATTTAGATTAATGAAAAATTACTCTTAAATAATTTTTCTTATCCAGTAAATTTACTAAATGTCATTTGACGTATGTTATCATCATTCATTTTCCTGTTTACAAAAATACTATCCTTCTGATGAGAATTTTTACATATGCAAACATTCAATCACAAAATTTGTTGCTATAAAATAGAAATAAACACAATTATAAAAATGATGAAAAAACAATTACAACAATGTAAATTAATAGCTTTTATAATATATGTATATTCTAATTCGGATAATATCAAAGTAAATAATATCATTTAATACGAATGATTCAAATTTTAAAATATATACTGTATTTGCATAGTATATGGAAAGAGAATCAATGAAGTACTGTATATAATTTTTTCCTTCTATAAAAATGAGATTATAATAAATAAATCACTATAATTATGTAAAACATTAATTATTGTGAATATGTCAAAATTAATGAAAACTACCATTCCCGTATAATATACAATTTATGGTAAAAATGAAAATCAAATATCGAGGAAGAAAATCATAAAAATAACTTGTTTCCTCTTGTTTAAAACCAATTTGATAAATACTACTCTGCACTACATTTTTTTCTGTATTTACTGCAACTATCTAGATTTGGAAATTTCTTGTGAATTTATATTGTCTTGAGCTTCTATGTTGTTATTGGTGGATCCGTCTATAAATATAAAAAATTAAAACTTATTTTCAGTAAATAAATATGATAATTATTAATTAATTTAATACATTGTGAAATAATTTGTCAATTGATCAGAGTATAATAGAAAAAAATTTCAATATACAGGCAGAATTGACTAAGGCCAAGTAGATATTGGCCAAGAGTATCAAGCTTTAAGTGGCACTCAGGAACTAAAATAACTAAAATGGATTTTATCCATATTTTCATGTTTGTGAAAATGGATTAAGAAATAATCAAAGAAGAATATCTCCATTTCTCTCTCTTTTCATTTTTATCCATAGGTAAGGCTTTTTTAAGCTTATATGTTTATAATTTTTTAATATTTGTAAATGAAGTCAGCTTTGCAAGAAATAAATTTAAATATGACAAACAGAAAATTTTAATATGACTATAACCTTGAAGTTATTGCAATGAGTTAGAGATAATGACAAATTTCAATGTGTCGTCTTAATTTTATGCTGCTTTCCAAACCAGAAAATACTAAATGCGGCATTCCAATGTCCGTTACAAGCATTCATACCTGTTGTGAAGTTGGCTATTGGGTGAAGAATGGGGTTTAATGAGTTGGATCTGTTTCCACTTGAAAAAGTGGAAAGAGATCCAGCTCATTGAATTCAAATTGCTGGCTGAAGAGTCGCATGGAAAATGTTGGCTTACCGCCTGAAGGATCTGTGTTCAATTCTCAGACCTCTTAGTGAGAAGTCTGAGAATTGAACACAGATCCTTCAGGTGGTAAGCCAACATTTTCCCATGCGACTCTCCAGCCAACAATTTGAATACATCATAAAGGAAGTGAAAATAAAGTTGTCATTAGATTCAGTTTCATTATTAATTTTGTATGAAAAGCATTGTATACAAAATTAATGATGAGAATGGATCTAAGAAAGACAAAAAACTTTAAATTTTATATCTCGTTTAACATTTTAGACCAGCATGGTCAATCCAAAATGTTCTATGAGCCATTAGGAGAACTTTCAGTTTTTCCACAGGCCACACATTACATAAAATAATTATTATAACATTTGATTATTTTATTCACATTATAGTGATTAAATCTATATCAATAAAGTACCTATTTTTCTTTACAATCATACAATTTTTGTAAATTTCCTTCAATATTGATAACTGCACATCTTAATTGATTTTCTAATTTTTCACCTCTAATTGGCTACTTGTTATTTCTTTAGATAAATAAATCTATTTATAAAAGTTCCAAAAAACAGCACAAAAGCAGTAGAAAATAACCAGGCTTAACAAAATACTTAAGTTTAATAAAGCAATAACATTTTCGGTATCTACGATACCATCATCAGTTGGAATAGAATACAGTTAAAGAATTACAATGTATTCAAAAAATAGAACAGAACAACAAAATATTAATATTACAATTTTTTTTTTATAAACATATATATATAGTCTTAAATTAAATAATTCATATTTTGTTTTATAATATTAATTAATTATATTAATATAATTAATATAATATTAATTTTATAATAGAAATGAAGCAATATTAGTTTTTTGTTCTTAAAGTTAATTTTATTTAAGTATAAAAAATAATTTCTTGATCTAATTTAGCCATGCTTGTTTGGTGTACAAAATGAACAACTGCTCGGAATGACCCTGTGCATTCTACAGTATAATTTAAATATGCAGACATCTTGAAAACAGCCATTAATTTATTATCTTTATTATATGTTTTTAAATAAATTCATTTCATTTTTAGACGTAATTTGCAATAAAATTACAACAATATTCCTTTTAGTTTTATCATTTTTATCTGTATCTGTATAAAATAACTAAATTTTCATAGAACAGATGTTATAGAATTTATTTTAAGATGTATTAGTAAAAGTTATCAAAGAGATGTTTCAGTTATAATCAGATAAAAACAATTTATTTTTTATTCATTTCTTTAATAGCTGTTATGATTTCAATTTCTTAAATTGTTTAAATTCTATTAGTTTTATTCTAAATTATTTGCATCATGCATTTTTTTATTTTCTTAAATATGATAAGACATTTAATAAAATTTTATTTGAAAACATGTTATAACATAACAAACTTTCTCTTCATGTTAAATTTACCTATTATAAATTATGCATTTTATATATATATAATTTAATTATTTTTATTGCAATGCATTTAAAACTGTTATCTTCTTTCAATAATATTTTATCATCAGAAATTTATTTGTGTGTCTAGCTTATAATTCAATAAAAATTTAATTTTATGAAGTTAATTTAAAATGTTTGTTTTCTTTTATAAATATATAGACAGTCCTTGAGATATGATGGAATTCCATTTCAGAGGCCACATTGTAAATGAATGCAATCATAAGTCAAAAGTATTTTATATGTATATCTATTGAATACCCATTAACTTTATTCATTATAGCACAATATAGCAGAATAAACACAAAATCAATGATACAAAATTCAAAATCGATACTGCTAGTATATCAGATTATGGTGCACAGACTCATGTGCTTGTAAATTGCATGGCCAACTCACAGATCTTATCAATATTTCCAAACATTGTAGTCATAAGTTGAGGACTACCTATATCTAAATAAATATGTCTATTTTAATTCTAGATAATCTGCATAAGAAAACAAGATATTTTCATATTGCTTTCCTTATAAGATAATAAACAAAACTCTGTTTTTGAATAAGATTTTGTATATTATTTTTAGTTATAGATTAGCTACATAATTTCAAAAGATAGTGCAAGATTAATCTATGAATTAAAAATTTAGTTCAGTTATTTACAAAAATTTATTTGTAAATGAATTGAGAAATGGATATGATAAAAACGTTAAAATGTATTTATATAATTGTCAGTAATGAAATAAAAAATCATATTTTTGTGAATTGTAAAATTAATTTCTTTAATATTTTCCACCTTCAGTATTTAATATTTCTGATTATGATGATTTTTATAACTGTTTTCTAAAATAGTTATTGCAATATAATTAACTAAATAATAAAACTTATTTATTTTTCTTTATAGACATGGACTTTTTCTGCAACATACATTATCAGATAGTCATATGCAAGCATCGCTTGTTCATCGAGATACCTGTGTTGAACTTCATGGAGATTATGACGATATCAGACCATTAGCTGATAGACATCCAACTCCTCATATGGCTAGACGTATCCACAGAATGTCTGGTAATTAAATTTTATTTTATTTATGGCTAAAATTTAATTTCATAAAATTAAAATATTTTATCAGAAAAAAATTAAAAAATAAACTTATAGATATGAACTTTAAATAAAGTTAATATAGGTAATTGTCAACCTACAAATTAATTCATTCCTGGAGTAAGCTTGTAAAGTAAGAACTCATAAGCCAAGAATCAATTTCCTGTAGACATAATGATAAAAACAGAAATTCCATTATCAGTAAGGAAATTTGATAATAATAAAATTAAATAAAAGTGTAAACAAAATCAGCAGTTTGTGGTGAAACAATGATTTATTTATCTAAAGAAATGGAAACATGGTCTTTAAACTCAATCAAATTATAATAATAAAAAAATTATTTGTCATTTAAATGTTAAAGAATATTTATTCCTCATTACTATTGATAAATAAATAGATGAGCTTTAATACAAATAGACTACTGCTTTAAGTACAATCCAGGAATGAAAGTTATTTATATAATATACTGATAAAAATCATGGTGGCCAGAGGGCATAGTACTTTCACTTCTGTGCCATCATTCGATTTTTCCAATTTCATAACAGATGATAGAGTATATGCTACAAAATCAGTCATACTGTATAATTACATATTTGGTTTGAAATCCCTATTTATGAAAGTTTTGCATTTATTTTTTGCAATTAATGTTCATATTTTCTATTTTTGCTACTTCATATTTGAAAAACTGAGAACTTGTAAATCAAGAATTACCTGTAGTTTCATCTTCTGTAATAATCATCATCATCAGCATCACACTCATATCCTTATAAAAGAGTGGGCAGCACTCAAAGAAGAAAAAATAACAAATCTAAATAAATTGAGGGAGAAAAAACAATCAAGTACCATCAATCAGATGATACCATACATCCCTATTTTTACATAGTATACCAGCTTCCTCTACAGCCATTCTTTTTTCATACATATCCACTTCTTATAAACATTCAAATACTTGCCCACTTATTTTCTCTACTCTTTCCTTGGTCTTCCTCTCTCACATTTACCATCCACACATCCAACATATACTTACTTTGTTAATTGTTCTTCATTCATGCACTCCACATGGCCAAATCATTTCAGAGTTGACTTATTTACTGCATCTAATTACACTCTTTTTCATTCCACATTGCTTTCATTTTTCATCATTTGAGACACAATCATATCTTGTCACTTTAACTACACTTTTCAGGCATCTCATCTCCACCATACTCAAATGCTTTTTATACCTTTCACCCCATATCAGGTCTCACTTCCATGCATCAATGTTGGAACCAGCACACACTGATATACAGCCATCCTAGCATTCTTTGATAGATTCTCATTCCTTGCTTATGTTTGAGTCCACCCACAACTTTTAATTCAGCATTTGCCTTTCTCATAATCTCATCATCAATGCAGCCTTCCCTCTCAAACATAATTTGTAAATATACAAACTCATTTACCTATTCCAACCTCATTCAGTTCAACCTCAAATCTTGTACATTCTTCACCCTCTCTCAAACACAAGTACTTTTGTCTTCTCTGCATTTATTCTCATCTGTTTCTTCTGACATGCTTCATTCAATTATGCAACAAGCATCCTCAAATCCTGTTCACTTCTAGAGATGAGAAAAATGTCATCAGCATACACTCTTACCGCCCACCTTCACTTGTAACATTTTCCCTCATAAATGCATCTATATATATTAAACTGCCATGGAGACATCATACACTCTTGTGTCATCCCTTCTTCAATTATAAACCACCCTGACATGCTTTCATTTATTCACACACTTGCAGAACTGTTATCATATATTGCTTTCACTGCCTCAAGCAGTTGTTCATTCACACCATATTCTCTCAACACATTTCACAGATTACTTCTATTCACTCTGTCATATGCCTTTTCAAGATCTACAAAAACACAAAAATACCTTTTTCCTCACATGGAGATACTTCTCTACAATCATATGCATTGAGAAAATCTGGTCCCACATCCTCATCCATTTCTGAAGCCATACTATACTCTCTCTCATCAGTCACCCTCTTCACTCTCCCAATCACAATCTTACCAAATACCTTTCCAGCTATACTTTTGCAAACTTATATCTTTATAATTTTTGTATTCACCTCTCTCAAGCTTTCATTTGTAGATGAAACAACCACAGATTTAGTCCAGTCACTTGGAACCATACCTTTCATCCAACACAGTTTACGCAGGTACCACATCCACTCACCAATAGACTTCCCATCATACTTCATTTCAGCTATGATCCTATCCATACCACATTTCAATCTACTACATCAATCTATCAATTGCACTCATAACCTCTTCTTCACTGATTTGCATATCCCATGCATAGGTATTTCTTACATTCATCCTTAGTTCCTCACTCACTCTCACCCTTTCTCCAATAGGTTTATGAAGTTCATGATATTATTAATTCCATCTATCAACTATCTTAGATTCATACTACAACATTCTACCATTTTTATCTTTCACATCAGATATCCATAACTTGTCCCTTCTCTGTTCCCTTCTCAACTTTCTCATATACTTCCAGAATATTCTTTTATTCCTTTTAATATTATTCTGCACTTTCTCTTGCTACTCTCTCTTTACTCTCTTTTACTATTTTTGCACACTCTTTCTTTACATTTCTTATAATCATCTCCCTTCACATTTCTATTTAACATTCCCAAATATGTTTTCTTTTTCTTAGCTACTGCATGTGCCACCTCATCATTCCATCATATATCACTATTCTTCCTACCTGTTCTCAATTCACCAATCGCTTCTCTTGCAACACTCATTACACATTTCTTAAAGTATGTCTACATATCCTTCACATTGCATATATTCTCATCTATTCATCCCAGCCTTTTTGCACACTTTCTTCTCATATATTTCTTGCTTCACATGCAAATCCTCTACTTTTACTCACATCTGTACTTCTTTTGTTCTCCTTATATTTCTCAATCCTCTCAGTAGATTCATCTTAAACATTACTAGATAGATAGTGATCTGAGTATATTTTTCCACCTCTCATTTCTCTTGTATCCTTAAGTTTCCCTCTCAATCTTTCATCACACAAAAATCAAATCAAATCAGTCATACTCCTCTGATCTCTCTCATGGCTTTCCCAGGTGTACTAATAGATGGCCTTGTGCTTAAAGGTGTTTGAGACAAATAACCCCTTTCAGCACAAACTTCCAATGGTCTGTTTCCATTGTTGTTCATTCTAGGATCACTATATTTCCCAACCAATCCTTCTACTCCATCTCTTTCCATACCAATTCTGCTATTCAAATTTCTAGCCACAATCACTTGTTCAGTTCCATGAATTTCATTTATTGCATTTGATTTTAATCTCCATCCTTACTTTTGTTTCCATTCTTGTTGTTTGTTCTTTATTCAGTCCAGTTTTAAATTCATGTTTGACAGTCTGATCTCCTTTATTTTGAGTTTTGAAAACAAAAAATTTCACTGTGTTGGTGATCAGCCAAACAATGATATAATCTGGTGGAGGGGCTGTTAGAGTCTCATATAACCCTGGGTAATACTTTGTCAGGCTCTGACTTCTAGCCATTATGGCAAAGTTTAACTATCAACAACCCAGAAAGATCACTGGAGCATGCAATCCCCTTGCCACATAAAGGCAGGAGTCCAAAGGAGTCTATAATAATGAATAATATAATATGGCAGTTATCAGTTTAATACATATTTTTAATTAATGAATATATAATTCCAGCAAATGATATCATGTTTTTAATACATTTTATATTTAATATATGGTTTCAAATTATATAAGCATTTTCAATAGTTATTTTTAGTTTTGAATGTTGCAGTTTTTCTTCAGATATTTACCAATCTAGCATACAAATTTCTAACAATAAACAAATAATGTATTTGATAGTTATGAAACATATTATACTCATTTCTAATTTTTAATGAGCATTCCAAAAACAATGATTATCAGAATAATACAGTAAGCACTGACTCTCAAGTTATATATTAATAGTTAAATAATTTTCTTAGATTTCTGAAATATAAAACAGCATTTTACACAATTTGTGGTACAGAATTTTATTTAAAAATATATAAATTGATGTCTGTAGGGTTTTTATGTATGATTGCATAAAATTTAAAAAAAAGCACATCTTTAGTAGAATCAAAATTTAATGAATATTTATAAAATGAGTGCTTTAGAAGTAACTATCATCAATTGTGTAATTTAAACATAATAACCATAGAAATAACATTTGAAAAGAACTTGAAATATATAGTTTGAATTTGGACAAATTTAGTGATATATTGCATCTTGTGTGAAGTTTTGATAGTATAAAAATGGATTTTATATTATAAGCATTATAATCTTGACTATATTTTTTTTACTAGCCATTATATCACATAGCAATGATGAAAGTACTGTTTGATATATATCTATTTACTTTGTTATTTTATAATTTTCCTCTTTATAAATAATGCATACTTTGTTCATTTGAAAAATTATAATAATAAAATTATTGTATTGGTGATAAAATTGTATAGCTTGATATATCAATTAGTTTTTTGTGAAATGATAAAATTAATTTTATTTAAAAAATTTTTCAAAAATTTCTAAACAAAATATAATACAAATTTATCAACCAATTAAAAAACTTCTCACAAATTTTGAAGATTACAATTATTTCACTTCATGTTCAGGCATATAACTTTCTTCTAATATAATAATACAGTAAAACCTCGATTTTACGGACTATAGGGGCAAGACTAGTCCGTAAAATCGAAGTAAAATTTTTTTATAAACATTAATTAACATTTTCAACATACCTGTACTA
>WUQG02033757.1:0-30126 GCA_011317285.2 Androctonus mauritanicus
TTTTGTCCTCATATCAATAAAGAAATACTCGCATTGATGTAGATAAAGGATACAATTACTGTTCCAATAATTTCGTCCTACACTGGAACGTCAGAATAATTTTATTATTCACCTATTTTATTGTTTCGATTTATCATACTCAGGAAAAATTACAGTATTTTTTCATTGAGTGCTTAGTTCGCAAATGGAATAAGTTCATTTAATTGAACTTCGGCTGTACGTCGTTGGATGGAGCAAAAAAAAAAAAAAAAAAAATTGATTTACTGACATTGGGATGTTGTAGAAAATGCTTTTAAATTGGGGTTCAAATAGTGTGATTCCGAAATGAATTTTTTTTTTTTAACCTAACAATTTCAGTTCTCTGCAATAAATTAAACCGTATTATCAATTACGTAAACATAATATTTGTAAAATATGATTTTCGTTAATCATCGTTACTGTTACTACACAATTTTAACGTAAATTGTGTAGTAACAGTATTTATCTTTATCATAAATTTATTCGTGTTGTAATTTCCATGGATTTTTTTTAATTGTTCATACTTTGGTACTCTTTTTTTCATTTCATTCTTAAAAATATAATTTTAAGCAATTTTTAAATAAATAAATTAATTAAAATTAATGCGATTTTAGAGGAGTAACTTTTCGCAGTTTAATTTAGCATCATTATAAAAATCTGTTATCGTGTTCGAATAATTGAAAACTGATCGTCATCATTTCTTATCACTAAGATCTCTATTATTGTATTGATAATTAGCATTGACCTATTCAACTTAAACTTTATTTCATAACGCACGGGAATACTCTATCTGTTCTTAATCCATTAAAATATAATTACTTTGATATAACGAATCATTTATTATTAGAACTTATTGGTTATTTTTATTTATGTAAACTTTATTCTTTAATTTACACTTTAATTTTTTTTTATTATATTTTTAAGTTAAATATGTTTAAAGTTAATCCTATCGTAGAGAGGAAATTTTATGTGACGCACTTTAAGCATTTGCACATTTTTATTTTTTTATTTTTTGCGGTTTATTCCCAAGTTAGACTTAATGTAAACTTTAAATTAAAAGATTGATTATTTTCTTTTAATTAAAAATAAATTCGTCAAGAGCAAATAGCAGAAAACTCTTGATAATTGGCAATGTCGTATCAAAATATGGAAACGTTATCCATCAAACTTTAAATAGTCTAGAAAGTATATATGAGATTAATATTTTATTCTTCTGAACTCCAGAAAATTTATTTATACGAATTTTGTTGTTAAGTGCATTACCGTGCACTTCGTTACTGTTGAAATCGTATTAGAGAGTCTAATATCAAAGAAGAAATTCATATCTATCTTCTTACTACAGCTATTTACATTTCAAAACAAATTTTGTTTTGAATGAGATATAAAACATATAAAATTTTTTTTTAAATTTCTAATAAAGTCGTTTTTGTATATGTATATATATTGATAGTATAATGTTATAGTTATCTTATAGTCTTTCACCTAACAAATATTGAATAACATTCATCATCATATTAAAATTGTCATCTTAACAAAGCCAAACACTTAGACACATCTACTAGAAGATTATAAAAGAGACCACCTCATTGCTAAATGCACTTAACGTGGCAGAATATTGAGATTTATGGTCCTAGCATCCAAGTCGGGTACAAGAGTTCAATTTATTCAAAAATATTTTTAGAAATAAATTTATTAACTCGAGTATAATCTTATAAGCTTATGTGTTGTATAAATGTAAGACGAATATTTACGCAGGAATTCTCTAGATTTGCATTTTGGGACGATTTAATTAATCGATATATTCGTAAAATAACAATGTTTTTTTGTTTTTTTTTTCTATATTTTAAAAGATAATCTTTTTCGAACAAAGTTAAGTTTTCATTATTGTGATTTTACTTTTGTTGTAAATTTAGGTAGCAACTGAAAGCATCTTTACGTAAGATGAATTCGTTTTAATGGTATGATTATTGATTAGATTACTGAAATTAAATACTTTAATTCATTCTGAGAGGATACAAATAATTTTTTTTAAGAGGATTTTATTTAAAATGTCAAATAATCTTCCTTTTAGCGAGATTCTTACGGTTTCATAAAGTTTTAAATTAAATTAAATTTCTTTAATAACGAAAAACACAATTTTTGTTTTTTTTCCTCGATTAAAATTTCTGTTTTTAATTATTTTTAATTTATATATAAATAATTGAAGCTTGATGCTTTCAGTAAGATATTTTTTTTATAATTTTATTTTCTTGTTGTATCAAATTACTGTACAGAGAATGGAGATGTTTTATAAATATTACATCAAATATTCCATAATTAATATTTTTAATGCTTAAATTTTATAAGAAAACAAAATATTAATAAAATAATTTTTGTAAAAAATAAAAAAATGGCCATAAAAGTTATAAAAAAGTCAGAAAATATTTTATTTATTTAGAATATTAAAATGTATTATAAATAACTACGATTATTAAAATTTAAACCGATTATGTTTTTGATATTAAAAAAAATCGATTTTATTCGATTTATGTTTCGTTTGTATCAAATTTAATTACTTATTTTTAGATTTATGGTTGACGACTGTACTGCATTACAGAACGTAGATCAATCAACGTACTGAATTCGTTTTGATGAGACAGAACTATTAATGATAAATTTTACTAGCAGTAAATGTTGCAGAAAACAATTTATTACAGAAATTGAAATTTTTCTGTGATAATTATTTAAATTATTATTATTATTGCATTTTCAAAGGAACGAGAATTTTAATTAGTTATGTTATCTTTCAAAAATAATGCAAACCATGTGTTTACGGAGTTGCTTTCTAAAATGAATTCATAACATCAGATTTTAAGAAGATTCAGAAATATTTAACGGTGTAATATATTCACTATACGCTCGCAATAAACGTAAAGAAATGAAAGATATTGCTACAATTAAAAAATATATTGTACTTGAAAAATGTACTTTTGGAGTGAAAAACATAAATCTCTCAAGATTTATATTTAACATTTCTCGTTTCAATTTTATTCTTTACGCTGAACAAAGTGCTCATAAATAACGTAAATGGACGAAAATTGTTTTCACTGACACATTAAAGAAAATAATATAAAAGAAAATAAAAAAAGACAAACTGAAAAATAGCATTTGTTAGTTTTCATCGCATCGTCGTAACTTCTAATTTAAAGTAAAATTAGACGCCATTGTACAAATTAGATGAGCCTTATAAACCGTGTTTAGTTTTAAATTCAACAATTATTAAGGGTAGTGGGTAATAATCCATCAAACCTGCTCCAGATGGTCAAACTATCTGTCAGTGGTCCTGTTAATAGCTTGACATTAGCACCCTACTTGTGTCAAGTTCGCTCAACAGGAACATGTAGTGCTCGTTAGCCTGGAGAACACGCAGGAGGCAAGCTTCACTCTATTAGTACAGCTATTTGACAAAGTTGAAAAATGCTTCTTTTATGAGTTTTCTACGTCTATCAATGTCTACATAAGTCTGTATCAAGCTCTCTACTTTATTAATAATTAATAAATTATACTTTTCATAAAAAATATTCGAAGCTTCTTACATAAATTAATTGAAAACTCTCGAGCGTGTAAAGTCGATAAAACTAAAAACAAATCACAAAAAATCGTGTTAAAATATCTCAGATGCAATAAAAATAATTTATTGACAAAAAGGAGACATTTTTAAAGGAATAAATATCATAAAAAGTAGAAAGTTAAGTAAAAAAAAATTCCAAAATAGTGTTTGTAAATCACGATTCAAAAATAAATTCGACAACTTTATTGGTTTTTCAGCTTAACTCATTGTTTGTAGTAGTAAGCGAAACTGTCGGTTATCCAGGCAGTTTCTATTAGAAATCATCGATATTTGAGAGAACTTCCAACGTTTTTAAATCTAATGCATATTGAGTTTGAAGTGCTTGAATGTTATAAATAAATCTGAGCGAAATAAATATTGTATTGCTGTAAAATATCATTAATATATTGTAGTATTAATTGTAGTATCAGCTACTTAACAGATGTTATAAATTAAATGTTTAAAAGCTAAGCACGTTTAACGTTAAGTAAGATTAATAAATACAAGATTAATAATGTTAATGTTCGAAAATAAAATAATTCATCTGTAATCTGGAATGCAGAAAAACGTAATAGAAGATGACCATATGGATTATAAAATTATAATAATAAATTCGGATCTAAGTATTATTCTAATTATTATTTAAACGAGACTCTATAAATTATAATGCACATCTTAAAATAGACGAAACTTAAAATTTAACTTAAGTCTCTCTCTCTCTCTCTCTCTTCACTTGCTTAAATCAGTAAGTTTAACTGGAAGAGAAACTTCTACAGTAGATATGTGATCGTATTCGATAAACCAATTTACTGAATGCTGCCAGAAATTTATGATTGCGAACTAGATTGATATCAAACATAATGGAATAACGATTTGGCAGTTCATTTTCATGCAAAGATGGTTTAGCATTTCTATGCAATTTTCACGAAATACACAGATAAATAATTTTAAAATAAAAAAATTTCTAATACTATGACATAATTATTTTATAATTTAGTTTAATTAATGATTGAAGATATGATTTTTCAAATAGTCTTTAAATAATAATACTAAAATATTATTTATTCGTCATGCTAATTTGTTTATTCCGATAATAAATAAATTTAATAAAATATCGATACGCTAGGATATCAACATAAGAGTAAATGGCCAAAATTGCAGTCGGTTTACTGAATATAATCAATAGAATTGCAACTCATACTGTAGCTAAATAATTGCTTCTGTAATTAATTGAAGAATACTACCTCATATCAGTGAAGCCATATGGTTTATATATCTGAGAATACGATACTGTCTACTTGGTAATCTTGCAAAGTCGATGTCTGAGAGGTAAACTTTAACGTGCATAAATCATGTAAAATACTTTTCAAAATTGAAGAATAAATGGTATATAGATTTATATTTAAATTGCATTATCTTGGTCAGTCCACGATAAACTGCAGAATTTCATCGTATCAGTTGTCGAGTGTTGTATGAGCACTTTCAAACTCAGCAAAATTTGTTAAGAAAAGAAATGTTTTCCTCTTCAGTTTTGATAGAAGTAATTGTTTTAGAATCATCAATTCTCTTCCAATAATAATAATAAAATTAATTAAAAATAGTTCACTCTGTTAAATTAATGTTAAAAGAAGAATTCTTAAGTAATATCCATTGCTAAGCAAGATTTTTAAATATTGTTAATAATAGATTTAAAATTACTGTTAAATCATTAAGAATTTGTTTTAAAAATCGTTTTAAATGCAAATTTCTAATATAAACTGTAATAAATATCTTAAATGAATTTATTAAATACAAAAAGCGGAAAGCATTACAGTGATTTTCATAATAATATAGGTTGTTTGTTGATCAATCAAATGGAACTAGGAAACTTTGTGAGGTATATAATTAGTTTGAAGCTATATCCAAGGACATGTTTCGGGATACTGCGAAGGAAATGTATCACTACAAAATATATTGCGACTACTACTTAATTAGCACACTCCTAATGCCTGTTTAAATTACACATGATTGAATAATTTAAATCCATTTGCATGATCTAAGGTATTAAATGCATTAAGGAGATTGCATATAAGATTGCCTTAAAATGATCATGTAACATGAGCATACTTCCGGATTATTTAATCGAATAATTTGTTTATCTCATATATTGATTGATGTTTAATATAAAATTCATATAAAATTACGTGTTACCTTTTTTTAAATCATAAATTGAATGCAATAGATGCACTTAATTTCAGGATGATAGATGTCTCAAATCTAATTAAACTAATAGATATGAATGTTTGCATTCACATAATAATAATATTTTGCTAAAAATTTCAATTTTAATAGTCTATAAGCATAGAATACATTATTATTTTCATAATTCTGTAAATAATGTTATAAAATAGATGAAATAATGTTATATTTCATCTATTTTTTATCAGAAAGTTATTAAAAGTTAAAGACAAATGTTTAGTGAATTAATATAAATTTATGATAAAGAACTGTTATAATTAATTTAAATTTGTGGTAAAGATAATTGTAATTTAATTTTTTTTATATTAATTTATTATTTAATACAAAAAATTAATAATTTATTAATTTTTTTCTGTTCAAAAATAAGTTAGTTGTATTTATTAATAATTGATCGTTTAGTTTATGGCAATTAGATGCAAGATAAATTCCTTTCATTTACCAATTAGTGATAATTAAATCTATATTTAATTAGAGCAAATTAAAATATATATTTTTTATTATTATCATCATCTTTAATTTCTAAAGGATTAATTTTATTATCTCCACCAAAACAAAAAAAAATTTCCCATCAAAATAGATAGAAAGTAGGAAACAAGTTTAAGCATTTTTTTTTAATGAAAATTGCTTAATTTTGAAATTTCAATTAAAACGGCGTTTTTAAAAGTAATTGCTTAAACTTTTCATTAAAAAAATGAAATGGATTCTTAATTAAAATATAAAATTATTAAAAATATTAAAAATGCGAAAATCATTTAGAAGAGAATTTTTTTCGTTGGAAGATAATTACTACAACCGAGTAAATTAGAAGCGCATTTTTACGAAGTATCATGAAACTAATTACAAAAGAAGAAGAAGAAAAAAAAATCCGACCAAAATTATATATAAGTAAAATTAACCGTTTAACATATAAATCTCAATTTATAATGATTTTTAATGATTTGAGCTTATTAAAAAAACAAGAATGTTTTTTTTATTCAGAACAATTTTAGTTTTACTAAGCAATAAGGTGTTTGCTAAAAAAACTACATCACTGTTCATCTAATTTTTTTAATAATAATAATTTTAATATTGTTGTTATTATTATTATTATTATTATTATCATCCAAATAGTCTACAAACAATCGAAGTCATAATTTTAAATTGTGATGAGTCTAAGGATGGATATTGAACTTAGTTCTGATCAAATACCAACAAATACTATTCCGTATGGATTTATACTTTAAATAAGTTTTTGTTGAATTATGGAAAGATCTGTTTTCGCTTCGTTTTTTTTTTATTGTTGGCTAATGATGTAATTTCTTTTCTCGTGAAAAATATAGGGAACTTCAAAAATATTATCCTCCAATTTTCAGTTCATACTATATTAGAATCCCGTTATAACTAACTATAGATTCGCAAAAATGATATACATTTTTAATTATACGAAGTTGGAAAATTAATCCAATTAAATGAGAATATGTTATAATTTTTACCACTAACCAATAATATACGATATTCAGAAGCATAGTTATTAATTTACGCATTGAATAACTCAATTAAATCAAGCATAAACCCTTCATTTGAATTTTATATGACGAAGAATTTAATTTCTTCGTATGAAATGCTATCGAAATAAATTTTTCGAAGATTGATTTAGCTGAAGACATTTATAGATCTTAAATCTTTCAATTTTTTTTTTTTTTTTTTTATAGAAACGTTTGATGGGTTTCCTTTTTATGCGAAACAGCTCAAAATAATGGTAACAGAAGCCATTTCAAGCCTTGTTATTTCTGCTCTAGTCACTAAATAAAAGTCGACTATATTATAGCGCAGAATTATTCATTTAACGTGTGCTGCAGCTTTGATTTAGTGAAATGCTGTACAGGCCAGTAAATTCTTCGTTTAAATTATAAGGATGGAATCGCTTAAAAGGTGAACACGATAGTGTCGTGACTAAAGCTCTTGAAAATTCCACATTCGCAGTCTCTGTAAGCGAAAAAAATAGTGAAGTGAAAAATAACATTTCTAGCGACAGAATGAACTTTTCCACTCACTAAAAAAATCTACGCTTTATTTATTCGTTCAAAAATTTACTATGCTTTCAATGGATGAAACTGTTTGAAGTGTATACGTAATCCTCATAGAAAATATATAAATAAATTATTTTCTATATTTAGAATTAAAAAGGTGATAAACATAACATTAAAATAAATCTATAAAAATAATAAAGAACTGAATTATATTAGTTAGTGATTATTATTATAGGATTTTGAAGTGGAGCTTAGAGGTTATTGACCAAGACAAGTGATACCACTATCACCAACCGATTCACGATTGATCAATTCAGATAATTGACAGATAGAACTTATATAATCAAAAAGTATCATTTGGTGAAATTATCAAAATAGACTGACCCAGGTCTTACAAATATTTCTGAACGAAACATTTCATGAAATATTCCTAATAACCTGTAATGAAATTAAAAAATTATGTAGAAGGACGGAATATGCATAAAATATCATTTAAAAATGTAATAATTCTCTAAATAATAATAAGTATTATTTTCCAGCATAATAATAATTTCTTAACAACTTAATTTTTGTGTAAAAATTATTATAGAATAAAAAAGACAATTAAAAATAAGCTAGTATAAATATCTTACCGTATTATATACTTATTATTATTATATAGATATAAATACATAAGAAAAATGTTTAAGCACTTTTTGATTAAGTCATCAAGACAAATAGCTTGCCTGATATGCAGTATAGTACAAACTTAGTAATTAATGATTTATATAAATTTATGCTTCAGCAATGCAGAATATGCTTTTGTGCGAAATATTGTATGAAAATTCCTTTCTTGTATCTCAATTAATAAAAACAAAAATAATTATTGCGCAAGAAAACAAGTAAACATTATTATTGCATTAATATATTTGTCATTAATCCCGTGGTTTTTATGTACACTGTTTTTATCACAGCAACTAGCATAAGCTAATTTATTTAACCACAGTAATTATACTAAAGACAAAGTTTCTTTGAATATAAATATTAAAATTATAATGATAAAAAAATCTTTTGCATTATTTATTTTAATCTTTGCATCATTATTTATTTATTCTAACTACTGTAATATTTTCGTTAATATTTAAAATATTTAAAAAGAAAAAAAGTTAAGTTCGTTAAAGAAAAGAATTAAGTTCATTAAGAAAATATTGTATTGTAAATATTGAACAGTGATAATATCTATTATATTTTATAGTTTTAACATTTTATATTAAAAAATTAATTTACTAGGAAAATACTATTATTTCAATATTAAATAATAATTTAGCATTTGTCGCAAAATAACTTAAACAATTGTATGAAAATAATGTACAATGTTTTTCTATTTTTGTGAATATGTTATGAAACAAGAGTGAAAAATTCTCTAAAATGATGAATAAAAATTTTTCTGTATGATTTGTAAACAACTTGATTAAATTTTATAGAATAAACTTAATAAAAAATCATTTCTTATATTTATATGTGATATCTATCAATATATAGCAATATAATACAGTATACTATAAGTTGTGCTATTTTTATTAGATAATATTAAATTTATAAGTTTAATATTAGGCCAATTTATTAATATAATTAAAATATTATGCTAAATTTCATCATCAATGTGTTTAATGAGTTAAAATAAAAATGTTTATGAATTATTTATTACTTATATATGATGCTTAGCTGTTTAATAAATTGTAAGCTAATTTATATACTGTATAAATAATGAAAAAGAAGTAAGCTAAAAAATTTAGAATTATATTGTATTTTCGTTTTTAATATTGGAATAATTTATTATTATTATTAAATTTTATTGCCGATAAGTTATATTTGCGATAAAACACAATTTCTGTTTGTTGTTTATTTATGAGTTATAGTCAGAAAAAATTGAGAAATGTTGCTTAAAAAATAGAAAATACCTATATAATAAATATGGAAAAATAGCTTTAAACTCGATTAAATTACATATATTGTTTATATTCAAAGTAAAAAACAGTAAATAATTTTGCTATACAGATGCAAATAATTAGATCTTACAAACTATATAATTTGATGTGAATTATTCTTTATTAAAATTAATTTTGAACAGACTTTCAGAAGAACAAGGCATAAATATTTATAATACTAAATTATGTTATGACAGACCTTATTATAATAATTGCAACTACTAAATGGTTTTAAATTAGATAGAAAATATGTAAATTAGCACATATAAAACTGGCTTCTAAAAATATAAGTTGCATTGATTAAAAAACGAATTAACTGACTTTAAATTCTATTAAATTCTTAACTGACATATATAGACTGAATGCTATGCAAATAGAACTAAATATTCATAAGTTTTAAGATGGAATAATATTTTTTTCGTGTTATATACATTATTAAATAAATTCAATACTATTAACAGTTTCGCCTTAATAACGTGGTAAGGCGATAACAATATCAATAAGGTGCGAATGAGATAATGAAAAATTATATTGATTTTGTTTCTTCCTCTTCCATCTTTACTTTAACCAAAAATACAAATAATTCTATAGTCGAGTTAAAGTTATTTATTTTTTTTTACTTTTTTCGTGTTTGCTTTTATCTTAAAAGATCCTAATATAAAAAAGGATAAATATTATTTAACCATCAGCCAGAATAAACTACTAAAATCTTCAATATTTGCTAGTCTATAGAGTAAAAAGCTATACTTCAAATATATATATATATATATTATTTGATCTCAAATACAATTTATACAATACAGATTTAGAAAGAGATATAAAGAAAACATTTTAAATTTGTATTAAATTCAGTCCTACAAGTTCTTTTAAAACCGATCGTTTATTTATTTATTCATTCATTTTTTTATATAAATTCAGATTTTAAATCGAAATTTAATAGCCTAGTTAAAATATGGATAGGTAATAATCTATTAATTGTAAACTGTTTTAGACATTCTTGGAATACTTTTTGCGTAAATAAAAAATAAGTTTTCTTATGAATAAAAATTCTTTTAATATGTTCATGTAGCTGTTTGAATTTTTAAACTATCAGCCGGTAGACAAATATATATGTATAAAAAGAGAAAAAAAATTTTAATGGTTAATGATACTCTACATTTATCTTTAACCATTAAAAGTAATTTATACTAGTTGTGAAATTTATATATACAGTAATACCTCCCGACTTACGTAAATTCGGAGATACGTAACTTCTCATCCTGCCTCCTCGCCCACTTGTTTGTTTTACAATTACTGTACATAGTGCATATATATGTACAGTAATACTCCGTAATAGGTGGGACCTTAAAGCATAACGTAAGTTGGGATGCCTACAGATTCCCAAATCTAATTTCAGATACATATGTTTTAGGTTCTTAACTGGCTCTTTATTATCGAGAAAACAATTATAAAAGTTTATAATAGATAGTTGTAATTAAAGAATCTTAATCAACAAATCAGCAAATGAAACATGTAAATATATATATATAAATGTATATATATATACACTATGTAACTATGAAACAAACAAGTGGGCGAAGGGGCAGGATAAGAAATTACATATCTCCGAATTTACATAAATCGGGTTTACGTAAGTCGAAGTATTACTATATGTACATATTTCATTTGCTGATTTGTTGATTAAAAGTCTTTAATTACAACTACTTATTATAAACTTTTATAATTGTTTTCTTGATAATAAAAAGCCAGTTAAGAACCTAATACATATGTACCTGAAATTAGATTTATGAATCTGTAGGTACCCCAACGTGCATAATTTTCGAACTTACGTTATGCTTCCCGGTCCCATCTATTACGTAATTCTGGGGTATTATTATATCTCTTAAATTTAAATAACTGCACTTACTAAATTTGAATTCTTGTGTGTAATTTATACTAAACGTTCAAAATTAATAAAGATTGCAAATACGATAATGACCTGAATGAAATTGCTCATAAACAATGTCAAATAAGTTAATTCAAAATCAATTGAAAATTGATTGCTTAGTTAATAAAGATAGATTAAATATGTCCACCTGATTACAGTCATATACATTTGCAAATTAATTCTGTACAACAATAATTATTAGATATAATTGACAACCTGTATGGGCACCGCCCAAAGCAATTAATTATTTTAACACGATTCAACTTAGCTCGAGTATTCTCTATTTAATAAATGAATATATTGAATTCGTAAAAGTTTATTTTCGGATGTGTTTCAGAAATTTTGAACTTAAAGTAAAGGTATATGATGTCGCTAATCCGAACTAATAATTCCAATGTTTGTCCGGATTATAGATATTCCGGATTGATGAATCGAAACCGTTCTAATGAATAGTTGATCAAAAAAAATTTCAGTCCAATTTTAATAATATTTGTGGTCAAATTTATGAGAGTTTTTATATATTTTTTTCGTTATTTTAAACAGAGAAAAGTGCATAAATAAAAAATGCAACATTTTGTTTATGTAAAGCATGTATTTTGTTTATTTAGTCCAGTGCATTTTAAAATATCCGCATTAAAAAGATCTATAGTTATCTTATTTATTATGATACTGTGCAAGAGGCTTCTCGTCTCTTTATTGGACCCGAATCTGCCTGGATATCAGATCTGATGTATTTGGGCGGGTTGTCAGAGACTGGTTGGCAGCTTAGCACGTTACCTACTAAACGTCTACTTCTGGACTAACAAGTAAGATAAGCAAAGGTTCATATTTTAGGTCTTTCTATGCAGAGAACTAAAAAGTTGCTTGTATTGCTTAAAAATGAAGCTAGGAGTATCACTGGGCTCTTTACAGGACACTGTCATCTTAGAAGGTATCTTTCAATTGTAGGGGATGTCAGGATGGATTTGAAACTCCTTTTCATATTTTGTATGAATGTGTGGCCCTTTCAGGGCTAAGGTATGATCTTCTTGATTGCATTTTCTTGCACCAGAAGATCTGTTTATAGTCCCATTGATGAAGATCTGTATTAATCACAAAAGACAGTGACTTTTTGTAGGATGATCCTGTTGGAGGGGCACAATAGACCATTGGTGTTCGCAGTGCTAGGGCTGTGTAAAGCCTCCCTTTCCTACACTCTACAATCTACAATGATACTGTGCAATATTTAAAAAGAAATAACATGCAATATTAATTGAAATCATGGAGTATATTGAAGTTTTTCAGAAAAAATGGAAATCCGGAATTACATTTTATTATAATTGAAAAAGTTCGTTTTTTTCTTTCTTAAATTCTCATTTAAATTATACCGAAAAATAAGTTTAATTTTATCGAAAAATATCAATTTACGAGTATGTAGTGTAAAATTTACGATTACGGTATTCTTCTGGATTAGATTGCTATATAATCTCTTAAAATTAGAGAGCGAAATTATTTATAGGCTTTAGCCTAAGTCTATTTAAAGTTATAAGAGCCATAATTATCCATTGAAGAGATAAGAATTATTCAAAGAATCTAATCTAGATCTAATTGCGAAAGTTAAAATTTTCAATCTCTTAATTATCTCTGTAGTAAATCAAATAAACATTTTAATGAATTGCTGAACTTTACTTTCCACTAGTTGAATTAATTATCGAAAAATTATGTTATCTTTAAAATATTAACCGACCAAAAAAAATTACTAAATGATATAAAATTAGATAGTTTAATTGCATTATAATTTAAATTAGTAGCAAGTTTTATTAAACATGTAACGATAATTGATACAGGTATAATGAATTTAATTAAAAGATTTTAAGGGAAATAATGAAAATAAGCGATAATTTTAGAGGAGCATTTGGAATTCTAATGCAATGAATTATACTGTATAATAATGCAGGGAATTTTAGATGTTTTATTGAAAATAATAGTAAAATATTCTTAAATAATTTAAATATTTTATAGATAAAAAGCAGCGAATCGTGTGTTTAGAATTCGCGTAGTTGTTCTAATTAAAACAAAGTAGAAATGACTAAATTCTTAATAAAAAATAAATAAAATTTAATCCTTTGTTTGTTACTTTCGCCTGACTAAAGATCTTACTCCGAATAACTTATAAATATACAAATTAAATTAACAGAAACGTATAAGATAATTTAATTGTATTCTAACAATAATTCTAAAAGTGTCATGTTAAAAGTAATATAATTAAATGTATTTTTCTTTTTAAATTGTAGCCTAAATTAAATTGTCTCAAACGAGAATTATATTTTATAAATTGCAAAAATGGTTATATTGGCGAGAATAAAAAATAAAATTTAAAAAATAGTGATGCAATAAATGAATAATACGTAATAGATAATGATAGTTTTGGAAATTTATAAATGTCAAAAATATCATTAATTGTTTTAAAACTATAAATAAATTAGTTTTCTCTATTCTTACTTGACTATATAATTTTAAGCATCATAATTTTGAATTCTACTCCATGCCCTTGAATTAGTAAATAAAAATAAATATTATTATTATTCCATTTTAAGGATGTTTTTATATCGCGTATTTTATTTTATTGTTTTCATTCTGCTTAATGTAATTTTAAGAATAATTAAAGATAAATCTAAAATGCTTTATTAATCAATTACAAAATAATAAAGCAAAATTTTCTAGTTTTCTTCATGACTTGAAACAAGATGAATTTTTCATTTCTATATATTTTATTACATAGATTATGTAAATACAAACAAAATTTTATGTATTGCTTGCATATATCAATAAATACGTCAATCGTGACCAAAATTTTTTATTCACGAATTTCGTAATTTAAATTTGAGTTTCTTTTATAGTCATATAATATCATATTGGAAATTTCTTTAAATGATTACAACATATTAAAATAAATCAATACTCTTTCTGTCATCCAGAAATGCTTTGCTTTCTTCAAAGTTTCTTTTCTAGAGTTTCTACTGAAAATTCTTGGTTTGTTTTTAATAAAATAATCTTTTGATATACTTTACTTACATCATCATCAAAACTTAAACTACATAAAAATATTTAAATAAATCTTAAAGAAGCAAAAATTACTTTTATAGTTTTAAAACAATGAAACTTTTCTGGATGATTTACTTTTATGAACGTTATTTCATTCAAAAGTTTTAATAATTTTATTTAATTATTGTCATTAACTTTGTATATTATTTCATATTATGCTGTATTATCATTTTTTTGTAGTAATCATGACCATTTTTGTATATTTAAAAATATAATGGTTTTCTTTTAATATTTGCAACATGAATTAAGAGCACTCATAATTTAAATTTTTTTAAAACAATTTTTGCTATATTAATTATTTAATTTAAATTATATTTTCATAATTTTTTCTAGAAAACATTTGAATTTATGCTTTTAAAGCATTCAGTAAAAGGTTAAATTTGTTTACTGATGATTTTCTCATTTATTTAGCGTGATTTTAAACGATATATGATAATGATTATGCTTTCATGATAATGAATATAAATTAATGTCTAAATTTTAAACATATTAAATATAAATGATTATTATGATTCAAATTTGTTCACTTTTCTAAAGCAAATAATGAAAATATTTCTAATAAAAGAATTTTTATATGTGAAAGAACTCATTTATGTTACTGAGTTATGGTAGAATGAAGAACAGTCGTATTTTTTATATAAAATCATTTTTTACAGTTATAAAAAAACAAAATATTTGTATTTATGCGAATATTAATGTCGAAAATAAAGCTATAGTTTGAAATTATAATTTTAAATTTTTATTTAAATATGTTTAAAAAATAAATATTTCTAGATAACTGATGCACTTAAAACTTTTGTTTTGCAAATAGCCTACTGTAATCTGTTCTATTGATAATTGTATTATATAAATTATTCTTTGAAAAACTTGATTAAATTGCATGATATTTCTAAATATATTCTAAAATGAAAATACAATAACGAATATATTAAAACTATGCTGATGCTATGGAATATTTATGATAAATAATATCGATAATGAGCCAAAAATGTATGAAAACACCAATCATAAACTGTCTTTTGGATATGGCATGTAAACTTGCTGTTCTGAATGCAAATACATCTGCATAAAGTCTTCCGAGGATACATTTGAAAGAAGAAATCGCTTGCATGTCAAATAGAAAAGCAAAAGTTAAAAAGCAGAAAATTGAATCTCTCGGAATAAGAGTATGGAAAGTCTCAAACTTAAAAATAAAAAAAAAATCTTTTTATGAGCTTTTTTTATATTTATTTTATTATTACGGCTAGAAATACTTAAATCTATAATCACAGTTAAATTATGATTTTGCTTTTCTTTCTCAATTTGATTTAAGTCTAATTTTAATTTACGAATTTGTTGCAGTGCAAAGATTATTTTGCATTTCTGACGCTAACAGTTTTCTCGTTTTCAGGAAAAAATGTAAATGAATAGAGGAATTATTTTATTATTTTTTAAACATAACTTATTTCTATTTATATTGTCTTTTTTAATTTGGTTATTATCTAATGTATATATATATATAGTAAATTCCCGTATAACGAGCTCTCCTATGTAATGCGAATTCGTATAAAGCGAAGAAAAAATTGTCCTCGTACAATGCTATAAACAATCCCGTATAATGCGTAGGAAAATTTTTTAACGTTACTTACCGTTACTTATAATATCCATTAATTGCAATAAAACCAAACCTGTTTATTTCGTTTCCATGACAATTTTAACAAGTTTTTCGTCTGGTTATACGAACCCGCGTTTTCGGATTCCGTGTTATATGGGATCTACTTGTATATAATATTTTTTAAAATTTAGTTACTTGTATTCTGTTTTGTGTTTTCCTTTATTAAAAGAAATCTCCTTTAAAACAAGTTGATTTAACACTCTATACACAATAATATCATATATGAAATTAAGGCATATCTCATTAGAAATATGCAATCAGTGCTGGAACTCAGAGACAAGTTTAAATTTGCATAAAATCGTCTGATAATGTATGTCTCATATAACGCGATTTCTTATAACGTGGAACGTGTTCCCCACGTTGTACGGGAGTCCACTGTATGTGCATATACATTTATTTTTATTTTATGATTAATTTAGAGAAAATTTTTGTTTAAAACACTTATTGTTCGCTTTTATTAATTAAATTGTTTTCCCTGTTAGTATTTTACTCAATAGAATTATGCATTTTTTTTATATTAGAAAATTGCCTGTTAAAATTCACAAATTGTCTGTTAAATTCTCTCTCTTTCTGCAGAAATTACCATTTACGAAATTAATTTTTAGAATTTTCTGTATTATAAATAAAAATTAAAGCTCATAAAAATCTTTTAGTTCAGTTGATAACATCTTTTAAGCAACCATTGACCTGTTACCTCCAGATCTAACAATATACTGTGTGTCAAGTACTCAACTGTAGTAAGCCGATACTCAAATAAACTCATTATTGACTTTCTCTTAAAAGAAAAATTCTAGTAGTGACTTCAATGTTATTAAGCAGAAATATTAAATTGATGAAATTTAAACAATAGTAGAAAAACTTGTATGTAGAATAATCTGAAAGTTTAAATGAACAAATTACAAATTTTACAATTGGTAAATAACGAGGTATGCAAGTCAAATGATAATTAATTTTCTAAATTATTATAAATATTTCGTAAAGAAAAATTTGAAGTACACACAATATTATAATATTGTGTGTACTTCAAATTTTTGTATACACAATAATAAAATATTTCGTAAAGAAAAATTTGAAGTACACACAATAATATTGTGTGTACTTCAAAAAAAAATTAATTACAATATTTTATAATTTTCCTTTTGTTGGAAAGCTAATCCATAATATGAAGCAGATCTTTTGATTCTGAATGGTCATTCCGATATTCTGCTTTTTGTGAAAATCTTCATGATGTAAGTTATACAACGATTAATATTTAAAAAATTCTCATTTTGAAGATATAAATAAAAAATTGATAGGTTTATGCAGTAAATACCGTAGAAAGATTTATAGTGCAATTTTGGCAATAAAATGTTGAAAATTTGACAATTTTAAGCAGTTAAGATCTGAAAATTTAAGTTGTAGGTCTAAGTAGAAAATACTTGGTTAATCAGAAATGAATATAAACTATGTTAATTATTTTGAAAGAAAAGCGTAATTTTGACATAAATGATGCATTATCTAGTGCGATTTTCCTTAAATTTATCGTTTTAAAGAAGACTCGGTTTTAAGGCGACTTTTCCATACATAAATTTTCTTTTCTTTTAGGAAATAACGTTTTTTATTTCACAAAACATTTTAAAATGAATTTGCTTTTCTTAAGAGACATTCCACACTTTCTTCGGACCGTTTTCTTGGCAAAAGACATCTTCATTAAATTATATGATTTTTGTAGAATATGAATCCTGTTTTTTTATTTAGTTCTGCATAATAAAGTACAAATGATTTATGCAATAAAATTACTGTGTAATTTGTATTTACATAATGATTTAGTCACAGAAGAAATCATTATGTAAATAGAATAAAATGATTTATAACAATCTTTCTAGATCAGAATTATCTATATAAAAATTCCCTCCCTTAACAGAACAGGTGCTCTAGAAAGATGTACATCATCACAGAAAAAAAAGTTAATCCGGTAAGACATTCGAGGACGTTTTTTTAAAGGTGGACGATTCTTGATAAGTTTTTCTTTACTTTATTTCTCAATGTATTAGACGTGAAATATGCAGAAAGATTTATCCGTTTTAATAATCATGCAAATTGTTCTATTTTTTATACTATTTCACTTTAAACATGATTTTTAATTTTTCACAACGTTTGAATGCCTGAAACTGAGTTCAGCTATAGTTAATGCTATTTGTTATATTAAATAATGAACATAAAAGCTTAAATTTAAGTCGAATAATTAGCATTTAAAAATATATGTGACTATCAAACCTTTGTTTTTTAAGTATTTGTGAAATCATATCAAATTGATTTAATTAATATGTTATAAAAAATTTTAATGATGTTTCCTTTCGATTATATACTAGTTTAGCAATTATTTATTGTACATATGCTAATTACACATTCGGCAATATTCAATCATTTATTGAACCAAATGCTAAAAATCATATGGTCTAATAAATTATTATATATTATTCCACGAAATTTTTTTTTATAGAAAGATTGTTAATTCGTGATAACGAACATTTATTTTAAAAATAATTATAAAATATCATTTAAATCAATATACAGTAATTCATTATGGCACTAATACGGATTCTTGACTAAATATTCATCACTTATACTCACTTTTAATCCTAAAATTACTTATAATCTATAGATTACTTGTTTCTAACAAATTTTTAAATAAAACATAAGTGAAGTTCTTTAAAATATTTTCGATTTGTAACATTTCACGTACATACGAAAAACATGTTCCATTTATGCCTTTTTAGATACATATAATCGGTTAAAGATATACCTACTGAAAATCAAGGTGATTTTCTCTACTAAAAAAGAAACTACATAAATACAATTATTTTTTAACCATAGAATGAAAAATCCCATTAAAAATCGCATTAGACACAAATTTACTTATTTCTAATCTAGCGAAGTAATATTATTAAAAATCAGCATTAAAAGATGATTAAAATCATTTTTTTATCAATTTTTTTATCCAGAAAATAATTTCTGGAATTTAGTAACCATCGCAAAGCGAAGTAAAAATCTTTCATAAAAAAATAATATAAAAAATCAACTGTTTCTTATGTTACATCAATTGTTGCACACTTATTACTGTTATTAAAATAATTTAAAATTGTTACATCTGTATAACTTTTTTATGTGATTAATTAAATTGCTTGCAATTTTATAAAAAAAAAAGAAAATAAAAAATAATCTAGAGAAAAGTTTCAATGTTGATTTTTAAAATTAATGTCATACGTAGTCATATTTCCATTTCTACTCGTTTGATTCAATAATTTATTTTGTGTCAAATTTTAAATTCCATATTGTTTAGAACTAAAGATGTTAGTATTTTATTATCAAATCAATAACCTTTTATCATTTTACTCGAGCCATTTGTTCTTTCTACCATTTCGATTTAGGATTTTTACGATTCTTTCTTTTTTCTTATTATTCTTCTCTCCAACTTCTAGAATGTCAACTAATTTATTAAAAAGTTAGATCTGTTGCGCATTATGTTTTCAACATAAAAATAAAGAGGATTAAAATAAATTTATTTTCCATTATAAAATACGAAATAATTTTTGTTCGTTATATTATCCGTTATTATTAAAAAAAAGCATAATAAATTGATATTTTTTTAGGAAAAAAGATTTGCATTTAATCGCTTTTCTGAAAACGAAATTTCATTATAATTTTAATTATTTTAACGCATAATTTATTTTTTTTTATATCAATATCAAATTACATAAATTGTATTGCATAATTCATCTACAATAGAAATAAAATAATTTTAAGCAACTTGGATTCTTTCTTCTAAATATAATTAACTGAACAGTTCATGTATTAATTATCTAATCAACTAATTCATTTATTTATTTTTTTTCCTCCCCTTTCTCCTTTACAATTACAAAATTTCGTAGATAACGAAAGCGAATATAATTGTGATAACGATAAGTTAAAAAATACTGAAATTTTATTTTTAAATTACATTTTTTTCCTAGATAATCATTTATTAAATCTTTATTTTCAATTTATTCTGTTTAAATTTTGATAAAATAATTAAATTTGCAGAAGAAAAAAAGAAGTTTAATTTGTGCGCACGAATTATTTTATTCGTTTACTTTTTTTTAAAGAAAAATGCGTTAAAATTTTATTTTTTAAAGCAAATATCGGGTTAACGACACCAAGAAACGTATAATATACTTTAAATATAACAAACATGTGAATTTAATGCTTAAAACCTATGATGGTTTTAAAATGTTTTCTGTACGATATTAGTTATTTTTAGTTATAAAGAATTTATTACATTATATCACGACAGAAATAGAATCGCTTAAATAAAGGAAATGCTTTATTTTTGGTTCCCACAAAATACTGTACATTAAAGATTGAATGATGGGGATAAAATCACGTTCGTGGTTTTCACATGATATATTTGGATTCTGCAGTTTGCATTTGAAGTATAGCAGATGTATTTTTAGATAAACAACATATAGGCTAATATCAGTTATAGCCTATTAATGCTTTTTTTAAATTTATTATTATCACAGATTTATTTTGAACTTGGATTCTGTTTTATTAAATACCATATATATACAGATAGTCATGCATAAGTTTATCGTAAGTACAAGTATGAATTTTGCAAAAATATAAGTTGTATTGGATTTATCTGAAAGAAAAATAGTATTTATACAGATTATAAATGTAAAAATGTGAATATATATTCAGTTGATGTACAGTACTGTATTATTTTTTCCAAAATAATGTCGACTGAATTATTGATTCTATAATGAGAATAAATCAATAAAACAGATTTAATTAGAATAATAATTTATAATTATTTTACTTAAGAAATATTCTCTAATAATTGTTTATTTTTAATCTCTATTATACCTACATACAATACAGTAGGCCTACATAAATTTGTATATGAAAATTTTAAATATTTTTGTTATCAAATATTCTAAAAATATACCGAATATCTCAGAAGATATAGTTTTTTTAATAGGTTTGTTAATTCTTTTTAAAATAGAAGGAAAAATATATCTATTTTCTGTCTTCAAAGCTTACTTTTCTGATGAAATAATTCTAGAAATCTAAATAAATCTATGCAGCAACAAAAATATTACTTCTAGAACAAATAAAAGCAAACTATATATTAAATATAATTGACTGACATCAAAAACTATGTAGACCTATTGATATCAATATGTAGATTTTATTAATGCAAATATTCCTTACAGTAATGACTTGAAAAATGGATAGGATTTCGATGCCTTTGGTATAAGAGTAACGATACTGGAAAATCAGTTTAAAATATAACAAATTATATCTAATTTAATAAAAATTATGTATATGCAGATTTACTTAACTCACTCATTAATTTATATATTATCCAATACTAATATTTTTCATATCTGTATGTATTTGTTTTGCATAATGACATGTCTAATTTACTGGATTATTTTCTCTAAAACTAATATTAAAATTGAAAAATAATTATGCTCTATTTTTTGTATACGACGAAGATTAACATACTGTATTCCATAGAAACATCACTCTTTCTGAGAGAGCTACAGGTTAGTCGAAGTTCTTATCTATTAGGCACTGTCACTATTATGATCATAAAAGTCAAGTGGCAATTTGCTCGCAATAGCCTCAATTCTCTAGAAAACGACTTGAAAGCTGAACAAGTCATAGAATGCAGTCACAAAAACATGAATAACTTCTAATAAGAAAACCGTGTAAATCGATGTTTAACTATATACTGTTTTACACTTTAAATAGAGATATACTGATTCTTCATTACTGAACGGTATAAAGATTGCAGTATGCAACTTTTGTACAGTATATTCGTATTTTAAGTCACTAAGTCTACATTATTATATTTTCAGTTTGCAAATACAAATGCCTATAATAAGAAGAAAAATAAACAACCTTTGTTGTTAATTAAAAATTTCAAAAGAAAAAATAGATGATTAGTTTTAACATGAGAACAACAGGTTTTTGGACAAATGTTTGCCATGCTCTAAACTAGATATTGAATTGATAATAAACATTTATCCAACATACTACACTATTTCTGAACGAAAACATGGATAGCTTTTCTTTCAATAATTTAAAACTTATAACTGATGTTTTAACAGAATGTTGCACTAATTTGAACGGTTTTCTCTTTGATCTAAATGTTTTAAAGCATCATTTGTACTTTTCTCATTCTGTTCAATTTTAAAATCTGTTTTACCAGAACTGATCATTTTCTAGGTAATTAGAGCAGTTTCTCAATCCATATATAGTGGACAAAAATGCAGAATTATATCATGTATAGGAGCTCATCAACTTTTTTCCAAGAATCGCCAATGAATATTGAACATTTGTCTAAAATAATTTGTTTTTCATTAAAAATATAATCATAAAAATTATAGTTTTAATTAAACAAATATTTGTACTCGTTTTTCTTTCAAATTATCTTCTATCATATCCCATTTTTTTTGTTAATATAAGCAAACATCCCATGTTGTTAATTTACTGTAAAAAGAAGTTTCATTAGGGTAGTGAATATCACGTTAATCTCATTTGAGATACCAGCTGTTGCGACATCCTTATTAGTAGACAATTTAAATTCTCACTCTATATTGTGGTAAAGAAAGTAACAAAAACAGCTGCCATAGATCCAGTCTTCGAATTCCTCTGGGAGAACAGTGAAGATTGTAAAAATTTTATTACTTCCATTGCTGCCTTTGGCTTTAGGCTTCAGGAGCTTGGCAACTAGGAGAACATCTAAAACCTGATTAGTTCAAGGTAGGCAATTTTAATACAGAAATATTACTCTGACTGTATAACTGATTTTATTGACCATTACTGGAAAAAAATAATCTATTTGTCTTATTCCTTCATTCGGATGGTCAATGATTACTTCTCGACAAATTCGGTTTATACTTTTTTTTAAAAGATTGTTAAAAGATTTTAAAAGTAATACTTTCAAATTTTCATATTATTGCTAATTAATTAATTATACGACAAAAAAAAGTAACAAAGAAAATATATCTTTAGAATATTTAAAATTCAAAAAATAAAAATATATCAAGTGAATGATTTTTATGATATAATATGACCATATTTATAAATCACAAAAATCAAATCTTAACGTTACGAATAATAACATTTTTAATACAAAGTATTGATTAAGAATAAATTTAAAACATCCTTAGGATATTAAAACAAACTATTATTATTTTATATCGATGATATATATATATATATATTTGAAATTATTTTTTTTCTATTTAAAATTTAATTTATTTCTATATTTATAAAATTAAACTTATATAACTTTATACAAGAATGCAAGAGAGATATTTTTTATTTCTAGTCTTAATCAATTTTCAATTCGATGTAAGAAATTCATGTAGAATATCATTTTCCCACTTAGATATCTCTGACAATTTATCATATATATATATATATATTTTTTTTTTTCTTATTTAGCAGATAATTTAGCATCCAAAGGAATAGAATAAGTGTGCAAGTTTTTATCACTTCCACGAACATAATCGAGCGTATGACAGATTAAAAAAATCAATCGAATTAATGCGATTATTGAATTTTTAGAATGTTTCGACTTTTTAAAAAAATGTAGTATATAAAGGCAACAATTTATATAAAATATTTAAACTTTTTGAATTTTTTTTTCTTTCGAAAATTATCTGAATAGACTGCAGAAAAATCACTATATATATATATATAAATTTTTGCTTTTAACAGATCAGTTGAAATGTTCAAATTAATTTCATATAAAAATTATTTTTCTTACATATTTCATTGTTTTAATGTGTGAAAATTTCAACGGTGATTTTTATTTTTCAGTTAATTTTAAATGCTTTTATTAATTTATTATTATAACCTTAACAATTATCTGTAGCAATTTTGTTTTTTTTTTTTTATAATTAATTTTACTATATATAGTCAATTTTTATAAAATATAAATATCATTACAATAACTGAATGAAATTGCCATTCATATTTAATTCTTATTTTTTATTACTGAATTATTTTAAGTATGTGCTAAATGAACTGATCAAACTCAGTAAAATTAAATTTTCCTTAAGTAAATTATATTGTATATATATATATCAAAATAAGAATTATTAAATGAATAATTTTATTGATTTTTATTAGGCACAGAATGACATTATTCGCAAGTATATCTAAATTTTCATTAAATTAATAATGTTAATATCATGACATTTCAAATAAGCAGTTTTAATATTTATTTATTTTTTTATTTAATTAATATTGTTTTAACAAACAGAATAACAAGTTAAGTTTAGGTAATATTTCAGTTTATAAATTGATAATTTTTTTTCTTAAAAAAAGCATTTGAAGAATTAAACAAATATTAAAAATTTACACAAACTTTAGCTTTAGAATAGAAGTTTAGTGCCTAGTTGATAGATGATTCGTGTCAGACACAATATGGCTCCAGCTGTCTCCATACTCTTACTTTCTTAGAGAAAGAAGCTTCTTGAAAAAAGAAAGAAAATTACGGAAAAGAGTTTATTCTAGCTACATAAGGAAAGCAGGCCTTGAGTGAGTACAGTTATCGAGATCAGGCATCAACTTGTTTATCTCAGGATGGGTGTCGTGACAATGACAAATGGAAATAACCGGAGATGTAAAGCGTTCATTTGCTTTGGTGAGTTTCATCGCTATCACTTAAAAACATGAGCTCAACTTTTTTTTTTCTTTTTTAATTTTTCATTTCACGTTATTAAAAGCTTACATCTATATTTTAGTTAAATATGCGAGTAGTGTAACTCTTAAATAAAAATTCCTGTCTTCATAAAGAAAATGATGAATGTTCGCTGTGAAATAAAATAATCTTGGCGATTAAAAATAAAAAAAAAATTATTTTGTAATATTTCAATTTTATGTAGTTTAATATAAAACTGTTATAATAAAGAATATTCTATGCTTTTCCTAAGATAGATTTGATAGTTTATTTTCTATATTTTTGTTTAATTTTTTCTAAAATTTTTATGATAATAAGCATTAATAATGTGATTATTATAAAGAGAAAGTTTGTTAGTTTAAAAAATTTTAAAATTTCGATATTTAATTAAGAAATCAATAGTAAATGTGCGAATGAAAAAATTCGCTTTAGTTATCGCCTCATATATTAGGAAAGTTTATATAATAAAAAAGACAAGAAATATGATATCGTATAAAATTTCGCTGTAATTATATATTTCAAGACAAAAAATTTCGTTATAAAAAGTATTAAAATGAAATTTATATTTTTCAATATAGATTAAATTTCAATTAATGCATGAATGGATAAAACATACCATTGCACTTTTAGTAATATAAATATTATTACTCTTATAAATTCACTCTTAGTTATATATATATTACTCTTAGTAATATATATATTACTAAGAGTGAATTTAAAAATAAAAATAAACCTAAAAATTATCTAGATAATGTCAAAACATAATTAGTTTCTATAAATTAAAAACTACAGTTAAAAATTTATCTAACAATAGTATAATCTGTTTTTTTTTTAATTGCATTCATTCAATAATATATTTTTTAAAATTAGATCTTTATTCATATTTCTATGATGTTAAAAAATATATTTTTAGTAGTAATAGTTTAGTTTAGTTACATTTTTAGCTGTTGTAGTTATAATTGCATTTTATTAAGATTTCATAATAAATTATTTATTAATTTTTGTTTTCACATTTAAAAATAAAAAAAAGTAATTATGATTAAATAAATTTATTAAAAAAATATTAAAAGTAAGTCGAATTTCGTTTTGAAATTAAAATATTCTGTTAAAAATATATAAAATTCATAATTTAAAATACACATGAGTCAAAAAACTTAATGAAAAGTTTATTGAAAATTGTCAAGAATAAATGATCTATTACAAATGATCTACTTCAGTTGATAGCAGCTTTATAGTTGTTAAATGACATAGATTAAAACTAAGCTATCAGCAGTAAAAATTTCAAACATTTGAAGATCATTAATTGCACAACAATCATGTTCATGCAAACAAAATAATTTGAAGTACTCCGTATATTTTAAATTCCACAGTAAAAACAGGTGGAAAAAAAGAAGTAGGCTAATTAATACATATCTTTAATCGTTTATATATAATTTAGTTGTTTTGAATAATTCTAAATCCTATAACAAGCCTATAAAATCATAAAAAAACTTGCATGTTGCAATTTTAACATTAGTAAAAACGAAAAATACTTCTAAATTTAGTCTTGCATTAAATAAACACAGTAATTTCTTTTTAGTCCATCTTATAATATATATTATTTACATTGATGTATTTCTGTGCTATTACGACCTTCTGTACAAATTTTAAAAAGATGGCAATTTAAGAAAGCCTATGACTAGTTATTGATGTATATATCCTTTCCTTTCTTTCAAATTTGGTCCCCTTTAAAAGGATGCTTTTAATACATTCGTGACCACGCCTAAAGCGTTTACTTTACATGTCGGAATGACGACTTTATATTATTTTTATCTTTTTTTTAAATTTATATTTGTAATAATTTTTGATGGTAAGTAAATATGTTGTATAATATTTTTATAATTTCAGCTATTTTATTTAACGAAACCATATATTTTTAAAAATGCGATTAGAAAATCTTGAAATTAGTGCCAGATGACAGACATTACAAACGTAGAATAGCGAATAAATAATTATTCGCACAAGTATGGATAGTTTTTCTTAAAAAGGAAAATAGGATATATAATTACAGCAAATAAAAATATATTTTTTGCCTTTAACTATTCTTATTAGTTGGTGCCAGGCCAATAAGATCAACTTTTTCCAATCCTCCAGATAAACCTCCATTTAGAGAATCTCATTTCTTTGATTTTCTTTCAAAGACATTTGGGTCCGGCCCGTTGATCCATATAATTTACCAATCAGTCGACTTCATCATAGTCTGGAATGGTTTTGCCGCTTAAATAACATCTGTTTGGAAATACGTAAAAAAAAGAGATATAGTTAGCTTTCTCGTATGTTTATATTGGGGAACGTTTTCCATTTAATATAATAAATAATAATATTTTCTAATATAAACACGCTAAAGGAAAATTCATAATCATATTGCTCTCTCATCTAGAGATTTCAAGATTTCAATTAGCTACATATATCAGGGAAATATTGTATATCGTACTATTGTAAATATTGTATATCTATTCTACACATATCAACATATATCAATGATGGACTAAATTAGAGCATATTCTATAGATATATAAAATCTTATTCAACTTTTTAAATTATGGAAATAGAGCGGCTGATACAAATTTTAAATAAGACTGTTTTGATGGAAAACATGAAACTAAGCATACTTACTTAGATATATTCCCTATTATATATATATAGGCCTATATATATATATTTAAATTTAATATTAAATTTGAAGATTTTTTCAGAAATTTTTCCACTGTATTTTCTATATATTTAGAAATATATATAGCAAATATAGTGAATTAATTTAAAATCTTCAGTCGTTCCATTTTATTTTAAAATGATGAATGGAAGCATACATCTTTTGTTACGCTTTATGAAATATTGATAGAACATAATAAAAAATTTTAAGTTCCTAACTTTACTCTCGTTCGTGAGATATTTCTTGACCAGACAGACAAAATGAAATTATTGAACATTATTTTCGAGAAAAATACACTAAAAAGAACTCAAAGATCCAAAGTAAAATAACATTAAAGATGCAAAAAAAAATATATTATTATATATAGAAAAACTGAAAAAAAGTATAATTTTTTTTCTAATTTATGCATAGATAAATTGTTTTCTTTTTAAATAAAATTTTCATTGTAAATTAAGAAAAAAATTGTCTTAAAGAAAAACTTTTCACGCTGATCAATGAACAGCAGTAGGCGTACAATCCATTAGAACGTGAATAAAGAATTATCTTATCAAAATAAAACCAGAATTTGCTTGAAGCAAATCGTAAAAATTTTTATTTGATATTTAAAATTATCAATTGTAGAAGAAGCGAGAGGTTATAAATAAAATTTATGGTAGATTTTTGTCTCCATATTAATACATTTATATCTATTAATTATATTTATTAATCGCAAAATAAAGCTAAATTGGAAAAAAATCATTTGTTAAAAGTAATGTTCAATAAAACTTTCGAAAATGAAATGTCATTAACTCTAATTAATCTCCTAAAAAATCTATTTATTCTAATTGTAGAATTCCTATAAATCGTAACATTACGATCTCTGATTGACTGAAAATCGATTAGAGTATGGATGAAATTCATATAAATCACAACATCACGATTTATAATTATAGATAATTTAAAATCGATTAAATTAATAGTAGAATTCATGTGAATCGTAAGTTGATGAATTTTATTGTGCCACAGTTTAACATAATTAATCATCATGAAAGAATAATTGTAATCATTTCCACAAATTAATTGTTACAAAAAAAAATGCACATTCTTATATTGGGAAATAATTAAATTGTTTTTTCAAAATGTTGAACAAGTGAAAAAATGATTATAATATAAAGAAAATATAAAAATAAATATTATTATTGATATCAAATCTCATGAACTATTAATTATATAATTTAAATAAATGAAAATTAAAAAATTGTACTATATTGTCACATAAAAACCAATGTAAAGTAGAAGACATAAAATAGGAACCTACTTATAAGTAAATCTCTATTTATGCTTCTTATGTATTTGCTATTGTAATACATCTTTATTAATTATTACTGAAATATCTTGCTCATTTACGTTATTTAATTTTATTTTTGATTTATTTTACAAAACTTACAAAAAAAAAACAAAATTTATCATCACTTCTCAAATTTATTCAGTTCATAATCAATTATTCTCATTAGATTATTAATATAAATTATGCTCTTCATATAATTTAATAAAATCTATAAAAATTAAAACAAACTAATTTTTATTTTAAAATTTAATCATCATTCTCTAGAACCATTGCTGTACAGTTCAAATTGAAACATAATTATAATCTATATGAGTAAATTGTTATGCATAACTGTAATAAAACTATCATTTAAGTGAACCATTTATAAACTAATTAATTATAATTACTAAATATATTTACTTTAATTCAATTATCTCAATTAGTATTTCCGAAATGCGTAATGCTATTTAAAAAAAGATGAACTCGGACTTTTTTCTTACTAAACAACTATAATTCATTATTCTTTAATCATTTAAAAATATATCAATTTTTAATGATAGCAATGTGATGCAACAAACTGCGCCATTATGACAATGATCTTTAAATAATTCAGATCTCTGACTCTTGTTCGTATGCCATTACTAATAAAAATTATCCAGTGTACAAATGAATAAATAAAATATATCTAGCATCACGTAGAGTTTTAGAATTTTCATCTGTGCAACAGGTTATATCAATAAATACCTCAATTCCTAACGATCTTTCATGATCTACTATTGCATCTGTCTTTTCATTTCATCATAAAGGGAATATTTCTAACAGTGAAGTTATCTAATTTATCCTTTTCATGCTGATTATCACTTCTTTATGATAATGCTACTAAATTTTCTTATTTTTTTTTTTTAAAGTGTGAAAGGAAT
>WUQG02033758.1:0-10931 GCA_011317285.2 Androctonus mauritanicus
TCGAAAAAGCGTTTATATATTTTGCGTAGACCGCAGCTACAAAAAAGAGGGGGGTATCAACCCCCTCCCCTTTTTTGTATCTGCGGCCCTCCGTATCTGTAATAACGACGGTTGCGGCCCTCGGGGTGATTATAATTGGACAGCCCTGTTATATACTGTTGTAGACTAATTTATAAGAGAAAAAAATACTATAGGTTGGGTTGGAAAATCAAACTAATTCTTGGCGCAATAAATCCAGACTACATCACACTGGTATATCGAAAGATCGGGAAAGTTTTCCATCTGGTACCGGAATAGGTAATTCACGGTTTCTGAAAATCTTTGTATTTTTCGACCAAATTCTGTATTTATATCGGTGTTTATTATAATTTCCAGGTGAAGGGCTAAAAGTCGTATAGGGTAATTATAAAATATGGCGTGGTATACCGTGGTAAAATCCATCCATCACCTAACATTAACAAATTGACAAAAATATGTAGTAAGTTTAGCTTAAAGGCGACTAATCCATATATTTGTATGGAAATTTTTAAAACTTATCGGCGATTAGCGGCCATTTACCGCTAATATTCAAAATGGATAATTATTAAAAAGCGCGGAACAATTTTGTGTGGTGGATATCGGAACTTCGGATTAAAATACAACCTAGTAATATACCAAGGCGCTTATTATCCGAAAATATCCACTTTCTTCGGAAGAACTAAAAAGGGAGCAGACAGTGGCAGAGCTCAGGTTTCGATGAAATGTGGTGGGTCGATATATTAATGTCTGGCCATAATCTATGCAAAAAATTGGAACCTAAAGCTCACGCTCCGCCTTCTTTTATATCAATTAAAATATAAATAATTCGTCACTTCCGCTGACGCAACATACGCATCACGTGACACTGGTGGCTGGCCACGCTTGTTCGGCGACGGCGACCGATTATTATTATTATTATTATGAAATTATATTAAATAAAATAATGTACCTACATTATTAATAGCGCGAAGAATACCAAAATAAACGAGTTTTAAAATGTGGAATTTTAAAATTCGTTTATTTTTCACCCGATGCGTATGTTGCGTCAGCGGAAGTGACGAATTATTTATATTTTAATTGAGATAAAAGAAGGCGGAGCGTGAGCTTTAGGTTCCAATTTTTTGCATATATTAATGTCTGGCCATAATCTATCAACCCGCCACATTTGATGGAAATCTGAGCTGTGCCACTCTGTCCGCTCCCTGGTAAGACAATATTGGAATTCATCCGTTGAATTTTTGGTGGCGCTAACTTCATTTCACGCCGAATAAATTTCACTATTGGCAATTTTAACCAAAGGGGAAAATTAAAAAAAAATAAAAGTTTTTAAGAATCAAATATTTTCCAAATTAAGCGATACGGAGTGTCAAATTTTAAGCCAGTAGCGGGCTAAATCTATTATCGACAAATTGGCTCTCTTCGGCGCGGCCGAGTACCGTTTAAGCTAGGGTAGTCGGCGGCGTTTCTTACGGTAAGAAAACCAATGGCCGGTGGTGATCCTCATTCGTTCGACTCAAATTCTTTGTCCATTCCAAACAATCGACTGTTTCGTTTTTTATTCAATTTTTTTCCTATTAGTTTAAATCAAACTATTTTTGGGCGAAAACGGACAAATTTCGTTGGTTTTTCTATTACCTATACTAATGTTATGGCCGCTCGAAAAATTGTTAATAAACGTAAAATTCACCGGTACAGTAAAAATATTCTGGAAAGTTTTAAAAAAACGTTAAATTACTTACATTTTCCTAGGCCTTATTAATTATTCAATGCTTTTTCACTCGGTCGGTAAAACTTTCTGGGGAATTTTAATTCCATTCTTAACTTACCGACTATCTACCACCACCGTAATCGATTATACGGACCAATATAATTAAAATAAGCCGACAAAAAGATTAAAAAGATAAAAATGGAACTTGTACACCAATGGTTATATACAGTAACCAACTGGAATACTCGGGTTTTTAATCACATTTTATACCAATTTCAGCCTGGTATTTATTCAATTCTCCGTGTACGGGTTCGATGTTACAAAAAAAAGTTTATTATTCCAACGTTTTTGTTTCGGCAGATAGATTTATTCCAATACTGTACAGCGGTGCTCCGCCACCTTTTATCTTCTAAGGCGCACTAATATTTTTTCGATAAGTCCGCGGCACACCACAAGTAAAAGCTGACAAATTCATAAATCACAATAAGTAAGTTTTTATTAAATAAAAAAACGCGATAAAATAGCTCTATGTATGTAGATATTTATTTTTATTTAAGTTTCGTACCAAGCAATTTGAATTGTATGTCGACACCAGAACAAAAATATATAGTTATAGATTATATATTACAGGTAAAAAAATTTCAATAAAGGCTGTTTTAAAGTTTAGTGTGTTTAATGTCGAATTTAAAATCATGTTGCGTGTTTGCCATATCGAGTTTTCGATTTTCACAATTATCAATCTACCTTTTTTTTTGCAATTTGTTTTGGCCAGTTCTTAAAACAGTTTTCTAATTAACTTATCAATCGATTAATTATTTTTTTCGTTTTTAATTTGCCGCTAAAACAGAAGAAGCTCCGAAAATTTAATTATTCAATTATTCTCGAGAAAATCATGGCGGCACAGCCAAGTTTACCTGGAGGCACACTAGTGTGCCGCGGCACAGCGGTTGCGGAGCACCGCTGTACAGTACGGTATCGTCTATAGCCCGACTACTCCCGACCTAGAATTAAACCCGACTTAATAATTATATAGAATATTTGAACCGGACCGCAGCCCGTATTAATAATTAATTAAATGAATTACTAACTGAATAGATGGTTGTTGGAATTAAGAAAATTATTATTAATTTCACTTTGGTTGTAAAAATATTCCATAGAGTTCACTCGGATACAGGTAATGGTAATAATAATGTTGCGAGAGACGGTTCCCAAATAGAAATAATTGCCGTAATTAAGTTGTAGGGAGATATTTGTTTTTTGCTTCTTTTCGTAGCGGGCCTAGGTAGCGAAATGAATTTTTTCGGCCGGACCATGGGTAATTTCGGTCGCCTCACCGCGGGACCTCCTCCTCTCGGCCGATAACTCTGAAAGATTAAATACGGTACGTATTTTTAATTGCGGTCCCAGCCTGTGGGCCAGTCGTTTGGGGATGGGAATTGAAAATATATAAAGTGCCTGGGTCCAAATGACTGGCTCTCTGGTCGAATCGTTTCGACACCGGGTACCCTACCTTATCGGCTGTTGGATCCCGATGGGTCGAGCGCTATAGAATGCTACCAGAAACAGACAGACAGAAAGAATGACTAACGCGCGCTGTCCCCCGGGATAACTTTGATTTCGGATACCCTATGTACTCTCGACATAACGGGAAATTACCCTACAAAATTTGGTGGAGCCTAGGCGGAACACGCGCACATTTTACATATATAGGCTATAGAATGTATATATTATTTATAGTATATGTAATAAAAGTAAATTTTCTACAGCGCGCTTATTCTTATATATAGGATTATATTGTTTATTACTGTCTAGGCCATAGGTTCTTAAACTGTGGTCCGCGGACCCCCGGGGGTCCGCGAAATTATAAAAAATGGTTGCAAACAGTTCGAGAAGACGGTGAAAAGGCGAGAAGCGCGGAGCGATAAAAAATGTATTTTTAAGGCAATAAATAAATCGTGAACATGTTATTATGTTCTCTAATTTTTATATAATTTTTGTGATTTTTTATGTATTTTATTATGTACTATTTTTATTCATTTTATGTTTTTTATTCTATATCCTAATAAAAATGTTCATCTGTATAAATGCGCCAGACTATTTATTAAAATAACTAGCCATACATTTTTACTAATATTTATTATAACGTAGTGCCTTTGAGATTATTGAGCCAGAAATTAAGTCTCGAGAACGACGCGGAATGCCTAGGGTTGGGATGGGGTCCGCAAAAAAAAAAAAATGTTCGAGAGGGGTCCTCGGACTGCGTAAGTTTAAGAACCCCTGGTCTAGGCGATTATACGGTGAAAACGCGTCATAGAGAAAACCGATTAAGTCTTTTTGAAAGATTCTTTGGGATTTGGCTAGGCGAAGAATAAAATGATTAAAAGTAACCGATGTACGACAGCAAATATTTATTCAAATTTAAATCAATTATTATTATTATTTATCTCCATCTATTTATGGAAACAAATGGAATGGTTTCTACCATAAATAAAAATCTATCGGTCTTATTTATTATTACTTCTATATTTTTAATTAAAAATTCTTGGTACGGGCCAAGTAGGCCGTTAGGTATTTTTATAAAACTCGCAGTTTTAATTATAATTTTAAAATTCTATAACAAAATAAGCGAATTTGTAATTGTTTAATTACTTATAAACTACCTATGTACTTCGAGATAAAAAGATACGAAAAATATTTTCTTTATTATTAGTATAGGCTTTGGCCGGGGTTTAGCTTTATCTAGAGATTTAATTAAAATAACAAATCTTTTAGATTTGTGTATAATTCCGGTCGATCGGTAGTAGAGTAGTCAAATTTCTAAGATAAAATACACTCGGCTTGTTAAGGTTAACGGACGACCGAAAGAAACCAACCTAGGTTAAAACAGTCGGTTTGTTTCTTATATCCGTTCAAAATTCGAAGACAATTTTACGGCGGAAAAAATATCCAAACAATTTCAATCGGTACCGGCCGTAGTTGGATGCCAATAACATATTGGCAAAATACAATTTTACTTATTCTACCCAAAGACCACGCTAAACTTTAAAATATATATATATATATATATAGACGGAAAACGTTTCCGTCTAGTTAATGTAATCGAGTCGACACAAAACGAACGACACTTACGTTGGAGATCCTTTTTCTCTTTTCGATCGACTAGTAGCCGCCACTCGGCCTCGGCACCACTACAACAGCACCCGACAACAGCAGACGACAGCTATTTATAATAGGGACGTACACTACCGCTAGATGGCTACCGAATCGGTTATATCTTCCTTTAATTAACCCGGAGCCCGCCAGTAATTGGACGAAAATTAGGCGAAACCTGGGTAAAATTTCACCAAATAAATTAAAACTAATGGTGTATATTATTTATACGAATTAGTAAAAATTATTCGCCGGATGTTTGAAGTTTTAATCATTTTTCTGGTAAAATAAAATATACCGTATTTAAAATTGGATAAATTTTATTAGCGCTGGGTTACCTAGATCACCGAGAAAACTTATGGACATTTAAAGTCCGATACGTATTGGAATAAGGAAGGGGACCGGCGTATTCTTTTCAGAAAAAACTTTCAAAATTTAACACGGTACCTTAACACCCATCTTGTAACTGTACCATCTGACCCGCGGTATCGGGTTTGGGCCACCGTACCGTCCAGCGCCGACGGCCCGGCTGGTGCCGAATTTTGGTCGTCCCTATCCAAATACTTAGGTAGCCAATGGCGGCTGCGGTGGTTGGGATATTAACGCTACGCCATTTACCGTCGGTTAAATATAAAATAACGGCAGGCGAAAAGATACTTTGGCCCGGGTTCAGATATCCGCCGTCCCGCCGGAGTCGACGCGGGGTGGGGGTGCCGTCGTTTTCTACGGTGGATGGCCTGTCCCCTCACCGATTTTTCCCATATATATAAGTTACGGGTTTAAAAAATGAAGATGGAGACTAGAGGCTAGATAGGCTCGACTCTACTGGGACGGAGGTGGATGGCCACGGGTTAAGCGCCTTAAAGTTTGAGAGAGTTTTCCAAAACCGACTTTCTTTCCCTATTTGAAAAGTATTAAAATTCGAAATGGTTGAAATTTTTTCTGGATCAGCCGGTAATTATTTTTACTTTATTACATAATTTATTTATAAGGCTAATGTCTGGGAAAAGGTACATTTGTAGGGCTGTAAACCCAAATTTTATTAATAATTTTTATTCTTTACGCTCGGCCCGTTAATGGTGGCCGGTGGGTCTTAGACTGGGTCCAGGCTTTTCTTTCCGTAATATTCCCTACGGTAGTCGATTTGCACGGGCCAAAAAAGCAGATATTATCATTTTTATTTTATTGCCTTTACCGATGGAAAAAAACGTATTTTAAAAAATCCGGAAAACCCCACCAGCGGTAAAGCGGTAAAGGTACCGATGTATTTTTAAATGGTTAAAATTAAGCGCTAATTAGTGGACCGCCATCGATATTTACGGTCGTTTTCCAGCCCATATCTGGGTGATTTTTCTCGGGTTTGGGTACGAATGGGGCCGTACCGTTTCCGAAACGAATTTTATCTTGTCTGTAAATAAGGTGGACAGATTTATTTTCTTTATTAAATGGTCACCACCGTTCTATATTCCGGCCAAGGTTTAAGGCGGGTTACTTCGGCGCTTTAAGTGGGGTCACGGGCATTTTTAAAAAATTCCGGTTAGAAGAAATCCCGTAATAATTATTATCAAAAATGTCATTTGCCTAGCGGTCCGCCTTTATCCTACCGGATACGGTACAGGCTTTTTTCCAAATTTACGCTGTCGGATTTTCTCGGGCTTAAAACTTTTACCGGAAATTTATTCGCCATTAAATAAGTTTTTAATGGGATAATTATTCCCGCCGTTATTATTACGGGGTAAGTCTGGGAAAATTCCGGGTACTGTATAAAAGTAAAAAACGCGGAAAAATTGTTCGTAGCCGTTTGTTTGGATTAGGTGGATCGACGGCGCCTATATAAATAAACGGTAAACCTATACCAATTTGGTAGAAATTTCGTCCCTCGGTTTTAAATATTGGAAAATAGAGAAAGGAAATGTTCCCCGTCGACTTTTACTCCGGACCGTTTATCCCCGACAGGGAATTTTCCGAGATATTCATTTTAAGATTTATTTAAGTTTTCAAATTAGGAAGGAGCGTATTTTTATCGGTCGACATTCTTTATCTTTCGGTACTTTTAATTATAAATCAAATTTAGTCAGGTTTACGTCGGGCTAGGCCGTATTAAAATTAACCATAAAAATAGGTCTGATTAAAATTTAAAATATATATACGCGTTATAGGTTGTACGCTTATATATATATAGTGAATGGTGATGGCGGAAGTAGCCTATTCTTCTCTGGTTGGTTAGTATTGCCACGGCTGGCCGTAGAAGGTAGTTGGGTTATAACCCGCTATCGGCCCGCCAAAAATATATAAGACGGCTACCGTGGGACTGACCCGGGAAATGGAAAAATTTCCGGTAAGTTTGGTGGAAAAGATAGCCAGTCGGGCTGGGGAATTAGCCGCCCAATTTAAATTTTTTATTTATAATTTGTTTGGGTGGGCCAGAGCCACCTAGGTCGGGAGCCCGGCCGAGCTCCGGCAGAGCTTTAAACTGGTGGCCTAATTTATAAACGCCGGAGGCTAGGATATCCGGTACCGGTATATGGGCCGGCGGGTTTATCCGCCTCCTAGTTGGGCCGGCGGAAAGGAAAAAACGGTAGCTAAGCCCACCCACCGATTTACCCATGCCGTATTAGTGGAAATAAGGAGACGGATGGTTTTAAAAAATTTCCAAATAAATAAAAATGACGGTGCCGTCTTTGCCAACCCTGGGAATTACCAGAAAAGGCTGGAATTTTCCATTTTAATGGATGCTAACTTTACAGAATTTAATAACTTCTTAGTATTAAAAATATAGACGGTAGGCCGACGAGAGATTTACTCAATGAATGGAAGTAATTTTCGCTATTTATTAAAGTCAATACCATCGAAAGTTAGGTTAGTGGCCCGACCCCCGTATCGGGGGTCAGGCCACTAACCGTAACATTTTTAAAAACGTTAAACGGTGACCGGACGGTTGTTTCCGAGTTTTTGATGGAGCGTTATATGGCCCACCCGGGTAAAGTTTAAGTAGAACAAATACCAAACGAAAACGTTGGAATTTAATAGGAATTTTGGGGTGGGTGGACTTTGGTGGTGTTGGGCCACGGGGCGGACGGGCGGTTAACCAGCTCCGGGTCGGACCGTATCGGAATAATCGGGTGTTTAGAAAGTTTTTAAAGAAGAATCATCCGCTTAGATAATATCGAAGACTTATTTATCTTTTCCTTCTTTAACGAACGGTGGTTAAAAGGCGACTAGGAAAATGACCCCCGCCACTTTCATCGGAATAAGTATCGACTTTTTTTATATATATTTAATTGCCATAAGATAACGGCCATGGTCTTTTTATTCGGCCGGATAAGCAAAATTCCATCCCCGGCCCACAACCGACTTTCTATCCGTTTAACTACCGGGAGAAATTTGATTCGCTCTTCACCGTCGGTGGGAATAGAGATATTTTGGGGAATTTCAGCTATCCGCCGAATTTAAAGCGGATAAAAATAGTAACCGAAGGCGACAGATAATCTAATTAAGAAATAAACACGGGTAAAACGGCTGTATCGATTTTCTCCCGGGTCGTGGGCTAGCCGACCTCCAGGTTTCCATTCTTCCCAAAATTTGAAAATTCCCAGATATTCCAGGCGAGTATTTTTAGCGCCGCTTCCGTCACACCGTCGGCTGAGTGGGCTACTTAATTAAGTCGGATATTTTATCCGGTGGAAAATTGTTTTCCGTTCGAATAAAAGTGCAGCTTTAAGCCGGAGAAATTTGACCGTAGCCCACCTAAGTTACGGTGGGTGTTTAAAAACCTCTTTCTTAAATCCGTCCCCTCGACGGGTTTATTTAACTCTTTTCGTCTAAGAAACGTAAATAGCTATCTATTTATACGCGTGAAAATTTTCTAGAGGAAAAAAATTCTAAAAACATTTTACATTTCTTCGCCCTACATATACACACGCGTATGGACGATGACGATGATTATTATATATATTATATAGAGTTAGCTGGTTTATGTCATTTAGGCATTTTTCTGTAAAATAAATATCTGGCTTCAAACTCGGATATATTTTGCTAGAATTTTTAATTTTTTCTTCCTTACGACTCTTTAACGGGACCGATATTTTTTGGCCATATCGGCCCGGGCGCGGCTGCCACGGTAAAATATCACCGCCGGTAGAATATAACTGGAGATATATTTAATATCGGTCTCTATGTTTTAACGACCTACCCATTCCCCGGTTTAAAAAACAAACGTACTTCTTCACGGTCAAAATATACGCTTACCAGTTAGTATGGATAAGGTGGCCGGAAAAGTACCGTACTGGCTTAACACGGTTATTTTGTTCGACATTTTAACCTTTAATGTCGGGACAAAACCTGTGGGAAATTTTATGGTGGTCGAATTTTACCCAGGCTGTCGGCGCGCTTAGCCCTAAACTCCAACCTAAATGGAGTGCTTTTCAGTTTGGCCCCACCTCTGTATCGTAAAATGCGTAAATTATCGGAGGTAAGGCGTGGTGCGGGTACGCTGGCGTAAAAATACCACCGGACTGGTCGGCTGGGGTCGGTCTTTCTTCCACCGTAGATACTCCGGAGATGGGCCCTATTTTATCCCCACCCACCCGGCCGAGAAAAGACGGTTTACATCCGTGATTTCAAACTCGAATGGCCGCCGGCCCCACCCGCCCTTCCGAAGAAACCCCGGGGCCCAATATTTCAAAAGTAAATTACCATCGAAGGAAAATATTTATTGGTAAATATTTACTTTCCAGGTAGGGAAATAACGTATACAATAATTACCAGATTATAAAACAGTTTTTCTATTTTCGACTTGTACTCCGCCTCCCGTCACCGGATGAATCGGCTAAAATTTCAGCCTGGCAATTACTGGTCTTCGTTACAGATGGTGGATGTCGGTCGGTCGATCGATTTCTTTTTCTAGATCTTTTAATTTTCCACTGCCGAAAGAAGTGTCGGAAAACGCCTACTCCCAAACTCAGGCCCTATTATTTTCCTGACCAAATTTCTTCATTCGGCATACGTTATCCTCGGACAGAGCGACAAAAATTTATCTTCGAATCTTTGGATTAACGTTAATTTTCTGACTGTAACCCGTATTTAAACAAATAGCCAAAACATCTCGGCGGCCCCATTTTCAGACCACTGGTCGAGACCGGAGGAAGCGACGGATGAACCTTAAAAGGATCGAAACGGAAGCTTAAAGCGCGCTCTTTTCTCTACCATACTACCATGGGATAGCCGATATGGTATGGTCGTCTCTTAACCAAATGTTCCAAAACATTTCGAAATACGGTATTTAACATCGCCGGTCGTATTGGTAGTTTATTCTGTCGGTGTGGGCATCTCCTGGTCCAGAGTTCGAAACTCCAAATGATCCCGAGCTATTTTAATATCCACTTGTTACCAGAACCAGTTTATCCAGTTTAGAAATAACATAGACTCCGATTAACCGAGTAGTCGGGAAAGTAATTGCTCCGATAATCCGCAAAATATCGGAATTATGGCCAATATACCACGCATTTAATATTTCAAAAATAAATATACAAATAAAGTCGGCCGGATTGGCCGCGTGGAAACGCTTGGGCTTTCCACTCCGGAGGACCCGGATTCCAGTCTCGGGTCCCACCCCTTGAAAATTTTTATCGTGGGGTCCGGGCCCGGCCGTCCATCCCCGTCCTCCACCATCCGGCTGACCCCTCCGCCGGGGTAGACAGCCTGTGGAAGGGCTTGTTTGCCCCGCCACTTAAGTGTTCTTCCCGAATGGAAAGTGGCGCCATCTGTTGACAAAAAAAATATATATATACATTCCGGAGTTTAGTACCGGTGGTCGGGCGGCGGTGGCGCTAACGGGGACGGATAGTTCTAAGCGATTAAGGCAAAAAAATGTTTGGCCCCGGGAAAAAATAAGAAAGCGATTTTAACTAATAAACAATTTTTAAATGGTCCGATTTCGGTTGGGGACGGATGGGATTAAACCACGGATAAAAATTTATATCCCAATTCTCCGTCCTATCCACCGGCTTTTTGTCTAAAGGACTTACCCATGGGACGAGGACCTCTGGAACGTGGG
>WUQG02033769.1:0-10930 GCA_011317285.2 Androctonus mauritanicus
TATGGAGTGTTGTAAGAGCAATCATAACATCAGATTATAAGTCTAATAATCTTATGTAGGGGAGTACCTGCACTTTCTTATGTATTACATATATAGATTGTTTTAGCTCACATCTCTAATTTATGCTTATTAGTGCATAAGTTGCAAACCTACAGCTTCAGACTGCCTGCAACTATTAACATACTAGAACATAACTCTCATTTGAGTATTTTCAGTTGGGATTGTAAAAGTTGTTCTTCTGAACTTTAGAATAAATATTCAGAAACGTCAGTTTATTAATAAATTTAGAATTGCTGTTTTAATTTTTTTAATTTCAGAAGATATCCAGATAGCCAGTATCAATAATCCTGAGGATGCACTAGGCCTTTTTAGAATTTATGATTAAGATAATCCTAAGTTTTGTTCCAAGCTTTATATTCACCATACTGTCAGCATGTTTTGATCTGTTAGTGCATGTTTGATTTACCCATGAAAAAATATATCTGCATTTAGAAATGATTTATATAAAAGAACAAAAATTTTGTCTTCAAATTATTTTTTCAAAAATAATTTGAAGACATTTGATCAATTTTTTGTGAAAAGCTTGTCAGAAAGTACATATACTCATTTAATATATTTTATTAAATCTTGTTTTTGTTTGCAGATCACGATCCCGTTCTCGTTCCCATTCTCCTCAAGAAAACGATCAGAATAGATTAAGTGACAAACAAGATCAATCTCCAGAATGTCCTGCAGATTCTGACGATGATAGAAAGTCTCCAGAATAAATACTGTCAATTTTCTGATATATGTATGTTTTATTAAAGTGTATACCTGCACAGTCATTTGTGAAAATATATTTTGTTCTTAATTGGTGTTTTTTTATGTAGTAACCAGTTTCAATTAATGGAAACAGATGGTTAGTCTAAACACTTTGGCTTTTTACAGCATAAAGAATAAAGTGACTGTTTTTAATAATTTGTCTAATTATATACTTATATCTATACAGGTGCGCCAGTAAATCATATACTATGAAACAACATTCAAAACATTACTTCATTACTTAAAATGTTATTATTGTATACAAACACGTGTATTTTTCGTATTTCTAACTGAAACTGAAAAAAGAACAATATATAAAACGTTTTCAGTCTTTAATATAACATATATACAAAAATATACAATAGGAATGAAGATTTCGGTTTACAAAATGCTGTAATACAAGGATTTATTTGACTTCATTCGTAAACGTTTTTTCCGTTGGCAGGAAGACCCTGTGACTGTCTCCAACAAGCTAATCGATGTTCAAACCATATCTGAAATTTAAAAATGTTGAAAAAACATTCGTATAATATGGAATTATTTTAAAAAAATTATACGAATTTATACCGGTATTTAAAATTAGGTTTGCATCAGTTCATTTTAATTTAAAAGTTAGATTCAGATAAAAACTAACATTTCAAAATGAGATTGTAAGAAAAGGCGCAAATTAATATAGAATCACAGAAATCCTATTATTGCATTTTATGCATCTTTTCAAAATTGTTTTGTGTTGGACTCCCGATGACAAAAATTTTAGCAAGTTTTTGCTTTAGACTTAAATAGCAGTGATAAAGAAATATTTACTCAATGATGTCAAATATATTGTTTAACAATTGCCATTACATCAACGTTTCCTTTAATTTCATTGTATCAAATAACAATCGCCTGAAATCACTTCTAAAATAGCATTTGATTCATTCAAAATAATGCTTAAATCGAAATATAAATTATGCAAATTTAATTTTTAACATCAACGAAAAATTAAAAAAATTTTTGTCAGGAATTTTGACCCACCTTGACTTCCATTGGACTTAATCCAACTTCAGCTGCGAGGATGACGAGATCGCTAGGATGGACATTCTTATTCTCCTGGAACACTTTTTCCAATTGGCGTTCCTGGTAAGTTTTTGTGAGAGGAAGTTTATAAGCAGGCGACAACTGAGCGTGAATAGCAGACATTTGGAATTTCTCCCGCCGTACCCGTCATCTGCCTTATAAATGCCACCTGCTGATGACGTCGGAATAACCTTGGCACCCTGCCCAGGGTCGTTATGACATCACGAGACAAGCCGGTAGCCAGGGTCGCTATTTCACTCCCCCACTCAACCTAATTTTCCTCTTCGTTCCGCGCCTTTTCCTTATATGGCGTTATCGAGGGTGTTTGTTATTTTATTCATTCAGCGTAAACGGCCTTTGAAATTTCTGCATTCTTTGCAAATCGTACGGAAAGTTACAACAGTTGTATAATAAAGTAAATGTTTCGTTATTTTAATGTTACTACAAAACAAATTTCGTTCAATTTAATACAATTTACTTGAAATTTGCACGAACTTGAACTTCTCTAACTTTGTGCTTCGGATTGATGGTTGTGCGTTTCATCTAAAAATGGTGAATAAATAAATTCTAGCAACAGAATAATACTTAATAATGTATTAAAGCATTCTATGAATAAAGTACAGATACGCGATTAAAACATCTCAAGGCAGTACTCATTACTATCTTGCGACAGTCTTCATTTTTGCATGCTAATTTGCTCTTTAATGTTTTTCACAACTAAATTGTTTTGGTATACAATTATGAAATGTAAAGCATTGACCCTATTTTAAAAGTTGTCGACCTCTTGATGACGACAAAAATGAATTCGAATTTAATAATGCTTTCTTAACATGAACAATTCGGAGATGATTTATTCGTTTTTTAGTCTGACGTTAAATACAGAAATTACTACGGATCATCGTGTACGTAAACAAGTCTGATGTCAAAAAAGGATAAACGGCTATTTTGGCCTTTATCCAATTTAGCAACATGTATTTGAAATTAACTTGAATTAGTAACTAAGCCTTCGGATTTAGTTCATTAACTTCGTTCATCTTTAAAAAAAATTTAATTCTGGAATATGAATAAAAAATATTAAATGAAAACGAGATGTTTAAATTTAATCATGCTGAACTGTACTATTAACTTAGAGAAAATGAGCCAAATTTTTCTTGGGGGAGAGCCAAAATCGAGTTAAATATTTTTTAATTAAATATTTGGGAATTATTATTAGGTTAAACACATTTTAAAATTTATACACAGTATTTTTTTGCAGGTGTTTAAAAATGGAATACGCATTTTCCTCTTTCGAAGGTCAAATAATTGATATTGCATAACTTTTGGGAGGAGCCACTTACCTTAAGTATATATTGTATAATTTTATTGCTTTCGAGCCACTATTATTTAAATATGGATCCTTATTAAATTCACAATACATTTTGTAAATTTTTCTAATTCTGAAATGCATGAAATATGAAAAAACTAAAACGTATTTTTTTAAATATTTTATTGATAAAATTTTGCAAAAAGCAGTTACATTTTTCATTATTTCGAACCCGTTACAAAACCAATTAGTATATAAAAATAAAATATTACAGCTGTTCACCATAAAATTGTGCATAAAGTTTTAAATGCATGTATCATCACACTTCTATGATAAAATTATTTAAAGACAAAATAGATTTAATATTTAGCTTAATATAAGGCACAGATTAAAAAAAATGCTTATGGAATTCCAATTTAATGTACTTTAAATTTTCGCAGCACAATTCGTAGGTCGAAAGGCACGATAAATTTTGAATTTCTAGGAACATATTCAAATGGATCATTGCTATCTTAATCACTGAACATTTTTCAGTACAAAGCTTGAACTTGAATGTTATGTCGATCTTAATATAATTGATTAGAAGTTGAAAACAACATAAGAATCGCGTAATGACAATTCCATTAATAAAATTTAAATGCCATAAATCAATAATTATAATAAATACTTAAACATCCATATACTACGTAACGCTATTAGAGGAGGGAGGATAATAGATTTGTGACGATAAATGACCTAGGTGAGGGAGGGAATCCTGAAAATTATGATGTCACACTGTAAAAATGGTTCGACTTATATTTCTATACTTAAAATTTATTTTTCGAATAATTAAGCATAAAAATATTGCATTTTTTTAATCAAATACAATATAATGTAAAATATTTAGAGATAAATTTGTTATAAAACGTAAGACATATACATTATCTAGTTCTGAGAAATTCATATCCAGTTTGACGGTTTATTTTTAAATTAAATAATTTCTAATACTTTATTACATATACTGTATTATTTTGAACTACTATTTTCATTTATTTTTATATAAAGGGAAGAGGTGTTCAGATTGTGACGAAAAACGACAAAGGGGAAGGAGGAGGTCAAAAGTGTTCGAAATAGCGAGATGTAATTTATGGATGTTCTCTTAGAAATTGAGATGTGCAGAATTCTATTACTATGAAAAAATATATGATATTTGATTTTCAAAATAGAATTATTTTTCTTTTTGTACGTTATAGAATAGTTGGCACGATAAAGTTCCATTAGTTTGGAATCCATATTTATTAAAATTTTAATTTTTACTAGGTGCACAAAAAGATTTTTAAATCTAATAAAATAAACTTATGGACTTTCAAAAAAAAGTGCATTATATTCTTAATTAGAATATATAAATTGAAATAATAAGATTCGAAATAAAAATAAATTATACAGTTAAAAATAGGTACGGAAGTAAACCAATATGTTACAAACTTAAATAGGTTTGCAAGAAATACAAAAAGTAGTGCTCGCAATTATCAACGCCACGCTACATATAGATTAGTATGCGTTTTAATTAAAACATGTTACCCTTTCTTTAATTTGTAAATAAGCTAGTTCTCTTAGATATCCATTTTATTAGGGTCATATTATCTATAATGGTTTCATTCACATAAGGAATTTTTAAATCTAAATTTTTTCTTAGTATACAGTAGGAACTTCGAATATTAACGGTATTTAAGAACGTATTAATGTCTGATACACTGTATTTACGATGGTTTGTACAGCGTGCACACACCAAAAAACATCAACTTCTTAATTCGTACGAAGTAAAACACACGAACATTTATTTTTTATATATGTCAGATGTAAAATGTTTTATAGTATTAACACATATTTAAAATTGTACACGTGATGTCTTCGGTCATTTAGGTAGGAAAAAAAATTACAAACTGATTAATAACATCTCATTTATATACGGAACCCTTAGGCTATGCATGCACTTTTAAGATATCGAAATAGAAACGTGTTTATTCAAAACATTCGAAAAAAGCATGGCTACGTATTATAAAAAATTCATTAAAATCATTAACAAAATCAATGCGAAAAATGTAGAATATTTATATATCACAATATGAAACATGTAAATAAAAATTTTGTACACATCTGAAAAAGACAATATATAAATATTTATGAAATAAAAGAGTGCATCTGGATAAGGGCTTAGTACATAAAATTCTGTTAGTAAATACTAAAAACAGATCAGAAACGTCTATATTGATATAACATTGGCAAAAGTTGAAAGACCGGTTGGGATATCTTAGTTTAACGTCAAATACAAGAAATACATTATCCAGAAAAGGCACCGTTTACAAGAAAAGTAATAGTAATAATTTTAGTGTTATGAGATGAAGCCATTATTATATATTAGTTTTATCCTAAAGAAGTTTGATATCATTAATGCATTTGTAAAAACAAATATGATTTATACGACAAACTGACAAGCTATAATTAATTAAGCGCTAGAAACTTTTTATATATATTATTGCATTAATAAATCTATTTAAATTTGTAATGTTTGACTTACTTCCGTATCTATTTTTATATTTTTAACTTACTTTTATTTAAAATTATCATATTCCAAATTACACATTAGAATGTTAAGTTTAGTAAATCAGTCCATCATTAATTACACTGTACATCTAAAGTCTCTATATAGAACCTTTTTTTTTCATTATAATCTTACTGAAGTCCTTAAAAAATTATTATTTTTTTCTTATTTCTCATACATTTTAAAAGGTTAATTTATAAAAAATTATATACAATTTCAACTCTATGAGAAATGAATAAATAAAAACAGTACTATATTTTTTTCAGTATTTGATTAATTAAAATCCAATTAATTTGATCCTTATCATTGGAAGATATCAGGAATATTATTTATCACTAAGGCCTCCCAAATGGCTTATAAAAACATTTTAAACAATTCAAATTTATATTTTACATAACTTAAAATCATTAAATTATACAACATAACTAAAAATGATTTATATTTCTGGTATTTAAAATTATCACTATTCTAAACCTCCTGAGTTTTTTAAAATAGGCAAATGATCATTTCCAATTTAATCATTTTTTGTCATAACAACTTATCACAGATTAAAAAAAATTTGAACAGAATACAAAATATTTTAATTTAAAATACAATAAAAAATACAATAAGTAAAATATTATCATTATAAATTAAACTAAAAAATTATAATATAGGAATTCTTGAAATTCTAAACATTGACTAATTTATCATATTACTTTACAAATGAAATTTTAATAAATAATCTGAAGTGGTTAATACAGCTAGTTCTCGACTTACGACCACGATCAGTTCCGAGAGACCAGTCGTAACATGATTTGGTCGTAAGTTGAGTAGGTTATATGTACACTGTACAATAATGCGAATTTATGTTATAAATTCACATTATCGACTTCATATTCGGCTTTACGATTGTGGTCGTAAAGTCGAATGGTCATAAGTCAAGAACTAGCTGTATTTATAACCATTTTGGAAAAAGTTTTTAGTCAGTCATATACTGATATATTTATTATAAAATGTTTTCCATATATATATATTTGTAACAAATAATAAACTATCAGGTAGTTCTCAGTTTAAGAGTTATTTTACAAGTTCCTGGGTTTAAGAGTTTTTTCAAGATTCATATTGAAAAAATCAAATATATGAACATTCATAAATACAGCATTTAAAAATGTACATAAGTATTTGTAGCAGAGACTCCATCGTTTGTTAAAAAATTAGAAAAATCAAAATGATGGAACAAGAAACAGAAATAGCACATTCTCTATCCACCATGGTTTTATTGAAACATTATGTAAATAGCCTTCATTTTTGAACTGATTTAAATTAAGGCTGTTACTTATCTATATAAAAGCTGATCTAGTGATCTATCAGTGATGAAGAAAAATAAAAATTTTTTAACATTTTTATGACAAATAATTTCATTATTATTATAATTAGGGAAGCTCATTTTAAAGGCTACATTTTCAATTCTTAATAACTAAGTAAATAAATCATTGTTTAATCAGACTATTGTTTTGCTGGTCTTAACATTATTAAAACCAAAATTTTATTGTTAAGAATGTAATAAATACCCAGTTTACAAATTTTTACTTTATGAATACATTCCTACAATGAATTAGCTCATAAAGTCAAGAACTACCTGTACAATAAAATATTTGATTTCATATTAAGTGAATTTTTGTGATCAAAATAAGAATTTTTACAATTTTCTTTAAATTTATCAATATTTAATAACAAAAAAATTTATAGTTTAATATTGTTATATTTTGAATATAAAATTTTCAAATAATGTAAAAACCTTACAAAAAGAATTATATAATTCATTTTATAATGTTTTTATTTTATTTATATTAAATGATTTTTCAATCAAATGATTTTTCAATCAAATGAATTTTTTAATTTGAATATAAAATTATATATTATTGTTTGTTTTTTTTAAATTTGAACTTTTTATTAATGAACAGTATTATTATTACTGAAAGAAGATATGATTATTATAAGAGAATTCTAATCATTGAAAAAATATCAAGATAAAACTTTCTGAAAGATTCAAATATTCATGCACAATCCAGTGAAATCCCTTATCCATAGTTTCACTTAACAACAATCCAAAAATATTTAAAAATTCAGAAATACAATAAACATTGATAATTTAAATTCATCTCATCACATCATCATCAAATTATCACAAGACAAACAAAGAAGAAGAGTGAGTACAAAATAATATTTTAGGAGAGAGAGAGAGAGAACATTTTCTCATAACTTTTATTATATGCTAAGAGTCATACTATATTTTTGAAGGCAGCTACTATAAACAAACTGAAGACTTTCCCATTGGAAGTCTGATGGCAGAGATATTAGCCAAAATTCTTCTCTGCTCAATTGAAACTATAACTATTATTAAATTTCATGAAAATCTATTAATTAGTTCAAAAGTTATTAGTGGAGGATGGATAGATATGATAGTGAGCTTACATTTTCTTTCTTTAGAAAGCTAAAAATAACCTAAAAATCTTTAAAATAATAATATAGTACTTTCTCCTGAGATGAAATTGTAAGGAAGCCCCCACATCTGCACTAATATAGTACTGTAAAATAACAATGTATAAACATGATATACATATAATTAACAATGTAGTGAATGTAAATAAATAATAATGAAAAAGATAAGTCTGCTAATTTCAAATATTCCCACTTCAAACAAAATATTCATGAATAAACAGATTTTTTTTCCATTATTTCTGAAATTTGTATTAAAAAGAGGGTTTACAGTTTCATTTGAATGCTTAGATCTTAAAAATGCTCAATAAATAATTTCTTTCATTCAATCATTAAAGAAATTATAATTTTCATTAAGATAATGAAAATTATAATTTTCACATATTTTGATTTTTTAATAATTCTATTGCATCAGCACTAATTAAATTCAAAGAAAATTCATTCTTATCAAATATACATGCAGTTATTTAGTACAAAATGGATTAAAGTTTCTAAAAAAATGAAGTTCTCAAATATAAATACTGAAAATTTAAATGCTTTATGTTAGTTTTGTATTAAATTTTAAAATATCATGCAATATATTTTAAATTATTGGATACTAATTATATGAATAATAATAATAATAGGTTAATTGCAAATAAAATACCATAGATTTTTTTCTTTTGTGCATAATAATTGTGAGAGCCAGTCTTAATCTGACTACATGGCAACTTTATCCTCTAGAAAAAAAGAGACAATTGTAGAAACAGTAGGAAAAGCAGATCATTTTCCACAACAGTGTAATTAGACTATGATGTAAGAAATGAGATAATGAGAAAACTGTAATGTTTACAGAGAGAGAGAGAAGACAGAGTTGAGGCAGTTGAATAAATATGGAGTGAAGCAGTGAACAAGAAGGAAAAAGCATAATAAAATTCTAATGAAGATAAAAAAAAGAGGAAATATCAAAGAAAAAAGAAACAAAACTAATTATTGAACAGAAAATAGAAGAAAAGGGACCCATTGAAGGAAACCGAGTGCACACCACAGGAAAAGAGAACTGGAATGAACTATATGGAAAACAAAAAAAGGGGCCAGTGAATCCCGTACAAGGACTGGGCTGTTGATATAGAGGAATATTTTCTTATCTTGTGGTATCAGGTATTTATCCCTCCAATGAACTATGATATGTCAAGAAATACAATTGTGTAAAGAACTCTCTTTAGCAATTGACCATCATCTATTCTAATAAATTTATTTTATGGTTTAATAAACTGTGATTGTCTCAAGTCACTTTGTGTTAGGCAAACCAGTGTTTTCCCATCCTTATTCACAGGAAACTCCACATACCACAGTCAGGCTAGACCTATAGTCCCAAGGTTCCACATAATTTATATAAACTTCTAATTAAAATGAAATGTCAAAAAATTTTGATTTTCAGTCATATTTTATTATAAAGCAAAAATCAATTATTGAAGAATTTGTCAATACTGACAATTAATAAAACAATTATATAATTTCAAGTTGTTTAAAGATCTCTTACCCTATGATTCTATGATAAATCAAATTGGTAATTTGGAAAGACTTAGAAAAAATAATAAAATATAAAAATGTATTATTCATACATATTATCTTTTCTGTTTCCAAATTGATACTCAAATTAAAATTATAAAAGTCACAAAATAGTTTTTCTCTACTGCAATGCATGATTATGAAAATTGGACAATAAAGATTTATAAAAAAGGCAGACTGAAATGTAATACTGGAAGAAGGATTTTTTAATATAACATTACTAACAATTAAAAAAAAAATTGTGAATGAATGAATTCATTATCATATCAACTCAAAATCTTTATTAAAAGTACTCATAATTGCTATGCACAAACTGCCTATATATGTAGCCTGAAGAGGGCTACATATATAGGTAGTATGCCCCTATGTAGCCTGAAGAGGGTGGTACAAGCACCGAAAACATTAGCTTAATTAGAAATAAATAAAGTATTTACTGCCAAACAGTGCTGTTTTCGTTGTAATCCTAATTTTATTAAAAGTTTAAATCAAAGAATTAAGGATATTATTAAGATATATCATATAGAACAAAATTCACTGGAAACCTGATAATACTAGAAAACAAATCTGCTGAAGGCAACAAAAGAAAAGATTAAACATAAGTAGAGGGAATTCCTGATTTACAACAGAATTCTGTTCAAAAATTTTGGTTGTAATTCAAATCAGTCATAACTGGAAACATGATTTTCCACAGGCACAGTGTTATAAATTTGGTTACATTCCCCAACCATCAGAATTCAGAATATTCAATATTTTTTAAATAGTAGCAGCATATGGTTTTATTGAATAAATACGGTTTATTTTTTAAAATGAGAAAATTGTATATTTCCTGTTATCAGAACTTTATATGAATAAAACTAAAGAAAACACAATGTAAATTTCACAAATGAACACAGAAAAATAACTAAAGTTATTTTTCTGTGTTCATTTGTGAAATTTACATTATGTTTTCTTTAGTTCAAGTTTCTAATATTAGCTACATGATAAAGCAGTCCTTTATTTCACCTAGAAGAATCCAACTTCAATTCCAGGTCTCACATATCATTTTTCAAGAAGAGTCCAGACCCTACTAGGCTTGTTGAATTCCATTTTTCAACCTTCCATTTGCTTTAAAAGTGGTTGCTGCGAAAAGGATGCATTTACAGCTTAATGCAAATTAA
>WUQG02033780.1:0-10930 GCA_011317285.2 Androctonus mauritanicus
TATACAGCAGTGTACTATATACAGCAGTGTACTATATACAGCAGTGTACTATATACAGCAGTGTACTATATACAGCATTATAATTACTGTAATCTTTATTTAATTTTTTAAACACTAATTAATTATTAATATTTAATAAATAAAATCTTATTTTTGAGGGGTAGTTGTTTGATGTGGCAGCTAACACATTGCCATTCTGAACTGCATCAGTATTGTCTGCATTGTTTTTGCCTCAGATCTTCTAAAATATTGGCATAGGGAGCAAATGCACAGGAAATAGGCATCTAAATTTGAAGCTGCGTTCAATCATAGGATCACATTCTTCTGTGAGACTTCGGACAATATGAACAGGCTTTTGGTCTGCAGTCTGTGGAGTGAGCAAGATAGGTAATGAGACTTTCCAGGCAGAACAACACAGAGACTACATCTGGTAACAAGAAACTTTATTAGAGAGAGGGGGGGTTTACATCAGTTAAGATATTTTCACTGGTCAGCAAGAGTCCACAAATAAGTGCTGTAGAAATCAATTTTATAGTTACAAATAAATTTCTGCAAATAGTTGCGGAAATTTATTTGTAACTAGTTGAATACACGAATACAGAACCCACAAGTAATGAGAATTGATTGTATTTGAGAAAAAACTTGCAAACCTGAAAACTTGTTAAGTAAGAACTATCTATAAAATATTTTCAGAATCCAAATATAAATTTTAAAAAATTTGATTATTTTAAATTTCTTTTTCTTTAGGAAATAGAGAAATTTGCAGAACATGTTAAGACTTTGGCAAATGAAAAATATCAAGAACTTCAAGAAGAAAATAAACAATTAAGAAAGGAATTAGATCAACAAGATGATGAAAATGGAAAAATTGTTAGTCGGGAAATAAGACAGATGTTATTACAGGAAGGATTAACAGAATTAGCTAATTTTAGTATATCTGAACTGTTTGCTTATTTCTTGATTGAAAGAAAAAAGATGAAAGAACAACTTGAACAAGAACAAGAAAGAAGATGCAAAAGAGAACAAGCTGCAAGATTAGCATCCAATCTTCCAGATAGTTTGAAATTATGTTCTCCTGAAATACAGAAAATACTTGAACAGCAAAAGTAAGAATTTATATAAAAGTAATCAATAAAAGCACACAATAAGATTGTACAGTTTATTCAAAAATGTTTTCAGCTATCCACATGGCTGACTTCATTTAACACTTTGTGGATAGCCAAAAACATTCTTGAGTAAACAGTACAATTTTACTAAAATTGTGCTTATTGTTTGTTATTTAGATTTTATAGTAAGATGACTTATAGTGAGATTAAATTAAATTTATTATAATTTATCAGCCATCAAACAATTTTGTGTATAAATCAGTTTAATGAATATTGATTTAATGATATTCAAATAATAATATAATGCTATTTTAATTAGAGGTAATGAAATTTAGCACAAACTAAAATTGATAAAAAAAAAATTTTTTTCAAATGGAATATATATTTTCTTAATATTAGTAATCAGAGAATATATATATGTATATATACATATAGTAACTCGTATCTAATCTCACTTTAATTGGTCATATTTTCATTTGAAATAAAAATGAAAATAACTTATTTTAAAGGATTTTTTTTTTTTAATTCTTGAAACTGCAATAAACTATATCAAACAACAAGATAATCTGCCATTTGTCAATCTGATATCTGAATTCATCTGTTATTGATATAATTTTTATAAAAAAAAAAACTGCCATGATTTTTCTTGATAAAATGAATTTAAATTAAAAAGACAAGATTATAAATTTTGTTTAATAAACATTGATATTCTCCATCTAAATTCTGCTTTTATCTAATAAAAATATTAGACATTTATATATAGCATGTGTAATTTTTTATTTAATTTATAACTTATAAATGATACTTTACATGTATTTCCAGATTAACTGGTCATTTATTTATCCAGCCTGATGTCCAGTCCCATAGAGACTGATTAATTGGAACTTACTGTATATTGTACTATATATTTTAACTGATAAATATGCTATTTGAATGCATCATTGTAATTATTTTCAGAAAATTTTCTTGTGTATGCATTAAAAGAATTTATTCCAAAAGTAATGAAAATAATTTTTTTACTAAAATCTCTAGTATGACTCTCAAGAAAAAATTTTATGTACCTATTTATGGAAGCATGAGAAATTGCTGGTAGCTGTACAATATTGCATTTACAGTAAAACCCATCTAAATTGGAATCCCAAGGGACCAGAAAATTTTTCCAGCTTATACAGGTTTCATTCTGGCATAAAAAAATTCAAATGCATTTACAATACATTGTTATTGCAATAATACATATTTTTGTAATATATAAATGTAGTAAAAAATTATTGTATTAATCTAATTAAAAAAATTATCTATTTCAATTCTCTCAACTTTTAAATGCCTAATATTTCAAAGTTGAGGATTGGCTTATATACAGTTTCAAATTTTTACAGATTTTTAAACTCTGAATTGGGAAACTCCTGATTGGTAGAAGGAAACTAATTTAACCTTGTATTGTTCACTTGTTCATCAAGACACTTCCATCAGATCTAATTAATGAAGAAAGAAATTTTAACTCTTCTCATTAATAATGAAGATCATCACCACTCTTCCTTCCAATAATAGTGTTGTGTGTATTTCTCTGCCTCCCAGCAAGTGATTTAAACTTTATCTTTTTTTATTTTTTTGGTCTTACTAATAAATCCAATAGTATTCTTTACCCTATCTTCATTTCATCTTTTATTTATATATTTATGGGTTTTAAATATTTGTTTTTTTGCTGAGAGGGTGCACTCAATCACCTCGAGAATTTTCATTCATTCAAAAGTTTTACTGCCCTTTCAAAATAAAATGCATTAATTTTTTTCTATAGTGGCAGCTAGCGAATGTCTCCTTCTCCTTTAGATAATTGTTTTTTGTTTTGTTTTTTATTAGTATTGAGTGGGGCCCTTTTCCATCTGATAATTTATACCAAGAGGAAATGTCTGCTTCACTTACAATAGAAAAAAGGAAAGTTTTAGCTATAAAAATTGATAATGAAAATATTGAATAAAAAACAATTTTATATGAAAAATTTGAAACTTGACAATAGCATAGGAAGCTAAGTTGAATCTTTATGAATAATATAGATTCAGACCCAATGGGCATTTTCAGGCAATGAAAAATAAAGGGATATCTTATAGTTAAGTAAATATGGTAATTATAATTCTGATGGCATTTATAAGAATATATCTAAAATAATGATTTAAGTTGTTTATCCATTCTATATTATTTCATAAAATTTAATTTTTTATATTATTTTAGCTATGATGTAATTTTCATTCTTTTATATGATTACAAAAAATAATTATCTTCTAGGGATGATTATGAAGAAGAATTAAGACATCAGCAAGAAATGATGCGACATGTAAAAGAGCAGTTAAGACAAGTTCATGAAAATGAAATCTTGCAATTAGAAGCTGAAAAAGAACATATAAAAGAAGAATTAAATAATGCAAAAAGAAAGGTATAAATTGCAAAATACAATTTTATTTTTTTTATTGAAAAATCATAAATTATTTCTTTCTTATTTCCAATATTTGAGCTATTAATTTCTTACAATATCTATCAAATTTTATTAAAGAAATAATAAATGAAATATTGAAGTTTTAAAATGAAAATTGAAACTTCAATATTCATTTATTTAACTTCAAACATAAGATTCACAAAATTATGAGTTTACATATATAATGATTGTTTGTGTAATATCTCCTAAAATCCCAAATTTAAAATTGCATATTGCATAGAATTCACACATCAACTCAAACAGGAAATATATAAAATTAATCAAACTTTCCAATTTCCATTCTGTTGAATTGAATGCATCTTTTAGTTACTCTCCAGTTGGTAATCTCTTATAAATTTTTTTACTATTATATTTTTTATATGTGAGAATCTTCAAATGTGCTTTATTTTCACACTGAATGTTTATTTGAAGATGATAAATGGTTGTAAAGGCATATATTAGTGTTTTAATTTTTAACCTACTTTCTGAAAGAAAAGGAGGTTTATGAGATTATCATCCTGAGTAGTAGTTTTATACTGCCCAAAACACGTATTTACTATTATACTAAGTAAGTTCATAAACACGGCAGTGGTGTCAATTACACTTTTTATTCCTAACGTTTTCGAACTTAGAACTAAGTTCTTATGGTGTTGACCGTTAATCCCCGAAGATGACAAAGTTGTAATTTTGTCGAAAACGTTAGGAATAAAAAGTGTAATTGACACCACTGCCGTGTTTATGAACTTACTTAGTATAATAGTAATTATCATCCTGTTTAGTTGTCTGTCCCTTCACTAATAACTTTTGAACTAATTAGTAAATTTTTATGAAATTTGATAGTGATATTTTATCATTATAGATCATCTTGATGCTGCATCAGTTTACTCTCTAGCTGCATTCATTAAAATTGATGAACATTCAAAGATTTCTGAGATATTCTTAAATATATATTAAGATATTCATTTGATTTTTATGAAATTTTACAAAATGATCATACTATTGAATATGATTTAGATCAGGGTTCTAAATAAAAATTTTTGTGGCCACCACCACTACAATTGGTGACTGCATTAATTTTTTTTCTTTAGAGTTATAATTACTAGATGGTAGTGGTAGAATTTAACTGAGAAACAAAGACTGAATCTAATTCCAAGTCTTACACTTAAATCCATGGTAAGACAATCATTTATCACTTTGGAGGACACAGGTTAAATTTCAGTTTCCACACAAAATACACCCAGTTTTCAGAAGGGATCTAGGCCCACTCCATTGAATCTCATCCTTCAACCTTCCAGTTGCACCTATCATAGGAGTTGTCCAGTCTGTGATGTGCTGCGCAAATAGATGCCATCAAATATACCACTTCTATGATTCAATGGTATAATTGGAAAATAATTCATTCCTACAAATTTTTTCAAAGGAGATTGAAGCCACTCTAAATTTAGACCCATCATGAACAGGTGAACATTCTTGACCCATCTATGATGGGCCTGAAGTAGCCATTACTATGTGATATTCATTTCCATTGTAATATTCCATAGTATGATTGAATTAATTTAATCTAACTTTAATATGATAAAATTTATTATTTTATAATGCATGAAAATAATTTTTATTCATTCATTCATTTTTATTTGAAAAAATCATTTTTTAATTAATTGAATTAAATTTTACTGATTGGATTAGTAAAAGTGTTGATGGCTTCTGTTAATTTACTTTAAGAGAGGTAGTTCTATAAATACAATAATAGGAATTTAACATTTATCTCTACCATTTCCATAACTTTATCACTATTTAACCAGGGCTGGGGAGTTGGCTTGAAATAGGTTAGGCACCAGCTCCAGAGCCACAGGATATTTCAGCTGTAGCTCCGGCTCAGGAGTCATTGTTTTAAAACTGAGGCTTTGGCTCCATCTCCATCGTTATAAAAGTTTTTTGATATGACTGCTATAATGTTTTGTATTAAGTAATAAAAAAGTAAAAGTTTTTTGTTTAGTATTAATTTCTTTAGTTAATGCTTTGCATTAAATAATAGTAATAAAAAAAGGGGGACCTTGAAGGTTTGTAGATGATGATCTCATCACCTTTAAATTGTTATATTGATGTTTGTATTATACTAATATATATATATTTACCGATTTTCAAACCCTAAAGTCGGGGGTCAGCTTATATTCAAGTATATATGGCTGATGATTAGGAGCTGGAGCCAGCAGAAATTTTAATGGCTCTGGCTCCGGCTCCACTGAATATGATCAACTTAGCTCCAGCTCCTCCGAAACTTCCTGGCTCCATGACTCCGGGCTCCGACTCCAGCTCCAGCTCCCCAGCCCTGTACTTAACACAAAAATATATTTTTAATATTTTTTGTGGCAGCACTTAAGTCATCTAGTGCTTGCATTTGAGAATAGCTGATCTTGATGATATATCAATTAACTATTTTAAAATTATCAGCTATTTAAACTTAAGAAGTTTCTCCCTAATAACTTTTGAACTATACTAACTTTTTATAAAATTTAACAGAATGATCAGGTTATTAAAATCAAATTTTTAATAACACTTATTAACCTTGTAAATTCATCCATTTAAAAATGATGGACATTCATTTTCTAAGATTTCCTATAATAAAGATGAGTGTGGGATGAATGATGAGGTTATCTGGTAGATTTATTAAAATTTTTATTTTTTTAACACTATCTTTCATCAATAATAAACATTAAAGAAAAGGACAAGATTTGGCTTACTTGCATTGGTCTTAAGCTTTTAGAATGGAATATACTTAGCTTATTATTTGCATAATTTAGTCAGTCAGGGTACTCAGCATTGCTCAGGAATTTCAGATACCTAATGCAATTTGTGACAACTTTAATGCTTCTTGTAGTTTGAATCCTGGCTAGTAATAAAAATATTTTTATTTAAATGAATATACAGGTTAGGTTTAGTGTGACTTAAGGTGCCAAATCAAAAAGGATAAGTTTTCATGGCAACCATTTTTAGTGCCCACCACAGGCTGGTCAATATCCTTGATGGATTAACAGGAAAGTTAAAGAACTGGGCGTAGACTCTGTGAATTTATAGATTTTACAGATAAGTTGACACTGAACCAAGCAGAAATATTTTGCTATATAATTTATTAATCATAGCATTTGAAATCCATTGGCATTTTATGTTCAGTTTTAATACTGATTTAATCACTATATTATGTCGTAATGACCTCTGACAACAAATATTGTTTTGTGACCCTTATCCATTGCTACATCATGATGTCATCTGAAATTTTTACATAACAAGAATTTAAATGGAAATATTTTTGTAGTTGCCTTAAAATGCCTCACTCCCTAGAGCAATCTTGACCCAGGGTAGCCTATGTTATCTACTGGGTCACAAAATGCTCTATGCACAGTTTGGTCCCAAGAGGTTAAACAGTGCAGAAGCTTTTACAGAACAGACAGACAACAGTCAAACATTGCATTTTATATACATAAATATATAAATTACATTGAAGATGATTTGGATGACTTATGCTTTAATCATTCTGAAATAAATGGTATGTTTAGAAAAGTAATTAGTTCTTTCTGGAGCTGTTTGTTATATTTTGTCAGAACATCATTTATAATGTGTTTCTGAAAAATAAGGATCCAGCTTATAATTGCTTGATTTATAAGAACAATTTAGGAATCAGATTGTAAAAGCAGAAGTTGCATAAGTAATGTGCTTAAAACCTAAGGCTATTTCTCAGTTTAAAAAATAATTTGATAGAGAATATACACAACTTTAAAATGTATAGATATATAATAACAAAGTTGCTCATATTTTTAATAACTGATAATGAAATGGTTAATGCTATTTTAAGATTTGTATATAAAATTTTTAATTTTTTATATATAATAAAAACATTTTCTGATTTAAACATTTAATAAAGTAACTATCAATGAAATGTAGAAATTTAATCTTGTTGTTATAAATAATACTATATAAAAATTTAAATTTTTATATAATATTTTATCAAAGAAATTAAGAATTATAAGATATTTTATTTGTATTCCCTAACATCAAAATATAATTTATAGTTTAATTAATATATGAATGCATATCACATTAAAACAACATAAATACTTTCAGGTTTGTCATTTTATATTACAGCATTTAATAGTTTTCATAAATCAAGAATTTTTATAGATATTAACAGTTTATCCTGTTGATTGTATATATCCTTTTTTTTTTTTTTTTCTTCAAAACTATTATGGATTGATGAAATTTCATTTCAACAAAATTGAAAACCAAAATTTGTAAAACGTTTATTTTTTGCAATGATATTTGTAAGTTTTTATAAATAGAAACTTTACTTTTAATGGAAAAAATATTTAAAACATATCCAGTTTTAAATAATAATCAGATTGGAGAATTGATAAATTGGTTTGAGTTTTACACTATACATTATAAGAAATATTTTTTTATAAACAAAATACAGTATTTTGTTAGTATAATGCAAATACATCCTATTGATTTTGCAAAAAATACAAATCAAATATAAAATAATAATGTAAAAATATAATTTACTTTGAACATTTTCTTACTCTACTCGGAATAGAATACATTTGATACGTATTTTGATTTCATTCCTCTTGCTTGATCTATATTCATTTTTTTGTTCCTTAAATAATATATTTTGATATATTCAGTGCAGGTTATTTCCAATAGGGTTATATTTTGATAATCCAGTTGTAAATCAAAAATGATCGATAATGGTAATAATTTTTATAGTAATAATAGATGTTAGAATATTGAATCCTTTAAGATGGTAAAATCATCTAGATATGATCCCAAGTCCTCAAGATTATAAAATAATCTGGAATTGAATCCAGCCTCCATCTAGAATTATAATCTAGAATTGAATCTGGATCCCCAAGATGGAAAGCGATTGCTCTACTGCATTTTTAATAAAACAAAAAACATATTTCTAGCCAATATGCTATGAAAATAGCCAAATTTGGAATATCTCAAGAGCCATCATAAGATTAGAATATTATAAGTTGGGGACAACCTGTATTTAAATTCATGATTTTAAAAAATTATGAACTTTACAATTTTTATTATTTTTAATTTTTGCAAAATGTCTTATTTGCAATTATGCTGTTTTTTCAATCATAAAATATATAAAACTTGCTAGAAAATTGCTAATCAAATTGCAAAGCTAAATATTTGATTATCAGTCATTTCCAAATGATTTGTGCTAACATGTTGCCAAAAATAATGTAAATATTAAATTACTAAGAAGAAAATTTGACTAAATATTGCTGTAAATAGATATGAGAATTATGAATTCTCACACATATGATAAACATTTTATTTCCAAATTTTTGAAAAAATATAAAAATTTTTATTTTTTCAAAATATAATAATAAATATATAGCTAAACTATAAATAGCTATTTATTATATTAGTTCATTACTTCAAGATGACAGAGATTCAATCAGAAATTTGTACTTTCTTATCAAATATTTTTTTTCAGAAATTTGAATATAAGATTACCTCTGCTTTGATGTAAGAGCTAATTTCAACTTATGAATTTTTTTAATTTATAAATGAGCTTTAGAAATGAATTATAATTATTTAATGAGAAAAATATAATTATCAATAAATTTTTTAATATTTTTAGCATGAAAATCTTAGTAACTGTTAGTTAAACCAGTTATTGATAAAGATATTTTTGAAAAAACTTGATTACAAGTCTGCATGTAAAATGAATTTTTTTTAATTTTAAATTAATAATTAAAAGAAGCATTTTCTTAAAAAAAATAATCTTTCAGTATAAAATTGCTAGAGTATTTTATTATTTTCAAAATTGTAAATTTTTGCATCTTCTAATTTTTTATTCCAATATTATTTTAGATAGAGGAATTAGTTCGGCATCTTGCAAAAAAAGATTCTCATGAAGATTTAGAAGATTCTTGGATACATCATATTTTGGTAATTATTTGTTAAATGGTTTCATTCTTATTAAATGCTTAAAAAATATTTACTTTATTAAAAATAAAAAAAAATTGTAATTTTTTTTTTTTATTGTAAAAAAATTTCGTTTAACATATTAAATTTATATATATTGCCTTGATCTTAAGACTTTAGCTACAGGAGATCTGTATTTCTTTATCTACCAGCTACAGGAAAATATTCATAAATTTATTAAAAATTTGCATTTTTTTTTTTTATAAATTGAGAATTTTGTTAATTTTAAAGATATTTTGTTGAAATTTCCAGTATATCTTCCATCTAGCATACTTTTTATGATTGTCTAAAAAATTTTGAAATGTTGGCAATTTTAGCCCAAAATTCAAAAGTCAAAGGATGTGGTTCAATAAGCCTGACCAGGGGCTTAAGGCTGAATACCTACGTTTGTTAACGAATTCGAATCTTAACGTACAATCGTTTTACACAGTCAACGAGAGCATCTCAACGTACAACCATTTCTTTATGAGGCTTAATCTCAATATAACGACATCCATTGACTCACAGAAATGCTTAACGAAGGTCGTTCAAAATCGTCGTCAATCGTCAATTGAGTGAACAAAACAACTTGGGAGGAAGAGTATTTTGTATTAGCCAGTCGAAATACTTCTATGTAAAGTTTAATTCATTTAAAAGAAAATAGAGAAAAACCATGCTCAGAAGCCACAAATCACCAATTCGAAATAATGATTGATAATTTGAGCCAACATAAAAGCTTATTTAAAATTTTTATGTTCAAAATTTTTAGCTCTGAATCATAAACCTATTTATCGAAAGAAATACTTATAAAATATTTATGATTATCGAAAATGCTTCAGGTTAATATTATGATTTTAAAACTTTTATTACCAGCTGAATATTTAAACAATGATTGTCTTTGCTTTCCATAAAAAGATGTTCATTGCATTTTCCAGCTTGTGAAGGGGCAATTATTGTTATTAAGGTATAGTCAATTGTACCAATAATTCCTGGAAACTGTGTGCGTTCCATAAACTTTTATTTTATTGAAGACTGTTCTGCTTCAGACTGTAGAAATTGGATATATTTTCTCATCAGCAATGATGCAATAGTTGAACTTACAGAAAAAAAAAAATCTACTGAAAGTTTTCTGATCTAGCTCCTATCAAGAGTTATATCTTTGCTAACTCCTCTTTGATAAGAGCTAGTGGCAAAAACTCTATGTGCAATTAATACTTAGAATTAGAACACAATAATTTACTTGCAAGGAGACCCCGCGAGTTGGGAAATGCGGATATGAATGAAACTTGTGTTGTTCATAGAGAGGGAACTACTGAACACACTCCTAAAATATTAGGTGTAGATGGCCAGCCAATCAAAAGAAATTAACCAAAAA
>WUQG02033791.1:0-10929 GCA_011317285.2 Androctonus mauritanicus
TAAACTTTCACGTGATTATTGTAGCCAATGAGATCGCTGAAAGGAACAGACACAAGGATTTTATTATATAGATGATTACCATTGATTATACTGTTTATTATATTCTTGCCTTCTTCTTGTTACTATTTATTACAGTGTTCCATAAATCCTTATCCCCTGGCTGGGAGCGCCGCACAATGGGGTATTTACCTTGAAAAACTAATCAAAATTATGTTTACGATATTTTGAGAAAAGTCTTTTTTACTTGAAATTACATGTTTAAACTTTCTTCTCATTGCACAATATAGATAATACCAGTGTGTCTCCTACTGCCAGTCTGAACTTGTTCGTTCTTTAGTCTACTCGCATTGGTCTACTGTGCTTCCATAAATACGTTTGCTTATTGTTATTTTTTGTTATTACTGGGGTACTGAGAGGTTCATTTTGCTATGAAACAGGTTCTTACAGGTATGTACTTGATGTATATTATTTAAGTTGTCATAGTTTCTATTTTTTGGAAAAACATTATTGTTTGAAGAGTTTTTTTTGTAAAAAATTGATTGAATTTAATATTTCCATTGATATTTAGTAATGAATCCCAAGTTATCCTAGCTTCAAAATTGATTGTTATTAATCCTTAGACTTTCTATTTTTAGACATAATTGATAAACCTTGCACATGTTTGCTCTTTTTTTTAATAAAAGATTAAAATATACTGATATGTGGTAAATACAAGTAATATGTGATTATGTTAAAAACGTTTCATTTTTCTTTATTGTTAAAAGTTCTGGAATTTTTGAGATAAATATTAACAGAAGGGACATAACAGATATTAACAGAAAATCTTTTAAAGCAATTTTCCTCAAAAAAATTAGATAATCAATTTCTGGATTTAACGAAATATCTTCAAGAAAAAACAAAATGTCCGGAATCTGAAGTTTTTATACTGAAAAGAAACGTTGCAAAATTTAAAGAGGAGTATAAAAAAAGATGGCTAAAATCAAATAGAATTTATAAAAGATTTATCCAGAAAAACAAAATATGGCTAGACGGAAGTGTAAAGTTTCAACGATATGATTCTATTGTTGCAAATAATGGATGTCTACGAACAATATTTAATGAAAGTTTCGAACGGATAAAGAGAAGAACAAAAGACCTGAGAACACAGAAACTTTCTTATGCTTCTCAGATGAATCTCCGAGCAGCCCCGCAAAAAAAAAATGCTGCCAAAGTAATTAAATGTATCACTTTTTCAACACCTTGTCATGCTTCAAAATACCGAAAAGCCTATATGAGTTGCAGCAAAGAAGGAACTATAGAAGTATTCTCGGACGAAGCACTATCTATGATTGTTGAGGCAAAATTAACAACGCATCAGTGCAGTGTTGTACGAAGCAAAGATAAAAAAAAAATTTCCCTGTTATTCTTATATTCAGGAAGCAAAAAAAAACAATGCTCTCCGCCAAGGGAATCAGTTTTGGTGACAGCAAACTCAGCTGAAGTAAAACTGCAGGCACTTCTTGATCATACTTCGGCTCGCTTGATAAAAGTTTAACAAGTAAGATGTAGTTTTTGATATAATAGACATAGATTTAAATATTACTTTGCTAACAAAATGAGAGCTCGATGGTACATCTACAGCTGAATATCATCAAAAGCTAGATAAAGATGAAGGTACCAACTCAAATATTTTATTAACTTCGTTAGCTCCTATTCAATTATTTGATAATAATAAACAAGACAGCAAAAACAACTATTCTGGTAAAATCCTCGTCCTTCTTCTACCCGATACTGTAGACCAGTAAAATTTATTTTTCAACGAGAATCAATAGATACAATCGTAATGAAAACAAAAGAGTTGAGGAAGAAATAAATGCCCTTCAGCCTACAACACTTTATATTAATGGCCTCCAATACAAATTACATCACAAGATGCTTTTCCCTATGATGGATGACAAGATCTGCAATGCTATTACAAATACGACGTACACACAACGATGCTACATCTGTGACGTAACCACCAAGGATTTTAATAATTTAGATAAGTGTACTTCTACGCCAGTCAAAACAGAAAATTTACAATTTGGCCTATCAATTCTACATAGCTGGATTCGTTTTATGGAATGTTTGTTGCATTCGTCATATAAATTGCCACTTAAAAAATGGAAAATAAAGAAGCCACAAAAAATATTCTGGAAGAAAGAAAACAAAACATTCAAAAAAAAAAAAAAAATTAGAAATGAACTTTGATTATTAATTGATAAGCCGAATCAAGGATTTAGCAATACAAACAATGGAAATATTGCAAGACGCTTTTCTGAAAATTTTGAAGTAACTGCACGTATTACAGAAATAGATCAAGATATTATAGTAAGCTTTTATAGAATCTTTTAAACCATATCATATGGGTTTGAGATAAATATCCATGAGTTTCAGCAACATTGTTTACATACTGCTAAAATGTTTGTTAATAAATATTCATAGTATCAAATGCTCACAACTGTTCATAAAATCTTAATTCATGGAGCAATTGTAATATCTGACGCTCTACTACAAATTGGAAAACTGAGTGAGGAAGCTCAAGAAGCTCGGAATAAGGATTTTAACGTTAGTTTTTCTAGATAAATCGTTTATCATCTAACCTTTATTGAAAATTAAGGTAAGTGATCTTATTAAATGACGTAGTTTAGATCACTGGAGCATGATCTGTATAATAAACTGATTGATTGTCATAAATATTTAATTAGAATACTTAATTCAGAATCGGTAATACAGCAATGTAATTTTAAAGAATGTCACAATATAAAAGACAAGATCATGTCTTGTTTCATAGCTTTTCGCTTAAAAATTTTTGGTCTAAAGAAGAAAAGGCAAATCAGAAAGTGTGAAGCTAAATTAAAACATACAGTTTTTAGTAAAAGTGCAACAATGCGGGTTTTATCTCAAAATATAAAATAAGGTATTTGTTCATTAATATAAAATTAACTAAATCAAACCAATATTTAAATACTATATTTGGCTTTTCATATAACTAATGCCAATATCCTTTTTGATAGCAAAAGTATAAATAAAAGCAACATAGTTATAATTTATTTTAGTCTGATTAATTTTATTAATAATAATAAAATAATTATAACTGTGTTGCTAATAATAAAATTAATAGTAATAAAATTAATTATATAATTAATTTTATTATTATTAATTATTTAGTTTTATTAATTTAAAAATTAAAAGACAAATACTACAATTTTCTACTAAAACTGTATGGGAATATATGATATAAAAACAAAGAGGATAAAGATGTTACTGAAACATTGAAAAATATAATTTTAGTCTGTAAAGAAATTCAAAAATTAAAGAAATTAAATAATGTTAGAATAAATTGGAAAGAAAAATGAAAACACGGTAAAAGATTGTAATAATTGATTTGTAGAATTAAAAATTGTTAAAAATAAGTATAAAATTTTATTAAAAATTTATAAAAATATTTTAGAATAAAGAAATAAAATATGGGAATATGGGAAACAATGGAGAAGAAAACTAATGTAAGTAAAAATTAATAATGGTTGTAAGTAAGAGATATATCTAACAGCTGTAAATGAAAATAAGATGCATTATATAATAGGTTAAAAAAAAGGAAACTGAGGAGGGGTTACTTGGTAGCCTGAAATGCATATTTCCGATCATTAATAAAAATAAAGTCCGTACGAAGGCTAGATTTGAAGTGTAATAAATTCTACAACTTATTTGTGAAGAAAAGAGTTATCCTCTTTAAACTTTGTGCGATATTTTTTTATCTTGTATTACGAAACGTTCATTTAAATGAAAAAGTATCAGTAGATTTTACGATATGAAAGCTATTCCTAACTCGTAATACAATGTACTGTACATATTTCAAGTTACATTTAGTTAATATACTAAAATATTCTAGCGAGAATATTGTTAAATTTTATTGTAATTAAAATGTGTTTCAGAAAATTTTTTCTTTTTTTTATATATACACACTAGATGTAGAACATTTAATCTCTATACATGGACAGAGCATCAGTGATATGGAAACGTTTGGAAAAGAATGGCGGCTAATCCTCTTATGGCCACTCTCACCTTGTAGGCTCTCTCTATACCGCCAATACGAGACTGATCGCCACAGATTAGGGGCGCTTCCAGTTGGCAAGCAACTTACTAATCGCTTCTCAGCAAACCTTTTATTGGAATGAACTGCCTAACTAGATAGTTTGCTTACTTTGAATGACGTCATCAATCCCTGGATTTGTTGCTAAGCAAAGCAACCGACCTCTTTCCTTGCTACTTTTGTAGCATTCGAAATGGCGAAACAAGGTAACAATAGTGTATACAGTTATGTCAGCATTATTCTGAAGGATCAAACTACTGAAAAAACATATAACATCACTGTGTAAAAAGATTATAACACGTTATTATCAGGTAATTTATAATTTTTAAAAATACGAATATGAATTCTGAATGAAAGATTTATATGACGTATGATTTGTTTTTTATATTTATTAAAGTGCGTCTTCAATTCAAAAATTAGCAAAATCAAACAGATAGAAACCATTATCTTAAAAATAATTAACACAATTAAAAATTACAAAAATTATTACAATTTAAATATTTTTTATTGCACAATTAGTGCTAAATATGCTAGGATTATGTAACATTGAATGAACAGAAGAAATTGAATTAATAATTACAAAAGTTAATTGAATAAATTAATAATAAAATTTCCTTATTATTATAGATGTGTCATTCCAGCAGCAGATATTAAAAAAAGTTTCAGAGAGTACAAGAAAATGTAAGTTGACATAAGGAAATTTGATCATACAATTGTTTATTTAGAATTATAAAAATATAAGTGATCAATATTATAAATCTATTACCGTACAAGTTATTATGCTAAGATTGATCTTTAAAAGTAAAATCAATTTTATCATTATTTTGATGAAATGCTAAAATGATCAAAATTGATAACTAAATTAATTATTATTTTATATTTTAGATAAAAGAATTGAAATTTCAGAAACTGGAGCATCAGATACAAAAAAAAAACCACCACCATCTTAAATATCTAATATCTACACATTATTTTAATATAACATTTTATATGTTTTGTAGTAGATGGTTTTATGTGCAACAGAAAATACAGAAATTCATTAGCTACCTATAAAAAAATTCAAGATAATAATAATAAAATTGGGAGAGGGGAAAAAACATGGATATTTCTTGAGCATTTTGAAAACATTTATTCAAATGATCCAATATTTAAATCTGTAGCTTTAGCCACTGCAGTATGTACCAACATGAATAGTGTATATAATGAGAATGAATATTTTGAAGTAAAGCAATGTAGTGAACATGAAAATCAAACAGTGACAGATGAAGCAAAGGAAAGAACAGCTCCTCAAGAAAAATGCAAAAGGAAAAGAACTAATTCTTCAGAAATGATATGTAAATTATCAGAAAATCAGGAGAAAATAATTCAGCAAAATAAAGAGATGTTATCTGAAATAACTAAAATATTAAAAGAGAAAAATGAAGTATTGAAAACATTGATATCTGAAATAAAAAAAAACGATATTTTTATTTCGGATATCAATGTTTTCAATGTAACTGATCAATGTGTTAGAATGTAATTAATAACTATATAAGTGAAATAAAAATTACCTAATTTTATTAAAAGTCAAATATTTGTTCTTTTTTATTTAAACATACAAATAATGCAAATCATCATTATATAAACATACTGTAATTATACAAATTATCATCTTATATGGACTGATATTTATTTTAAACTGATATAATACATAAAGAAAAAAATGTTATTTACAATATGAATCTTCCATAGGCTAAACTAATCATACACATGTAGTTAAAAAGTAGAGAAAATTTGATTTAATGCACATTTCTAGAATATTTAAAGCTAAATTTAAGAAATTATAAAATATTTGAGAGATTTTTCAAATAATTATAAAAAGTGTGTGTGTGTTTGTATTGCTTGAGTACAAAAATTAAGAAATTTACATAAGTTCAGTTTAATAATTATATAAGGTCAACAATAATTAAATACTGTTTTTAAATCACAGTATTTGTGCAATTTCTTCTCTTTTGGCATCAGCTGCAGTTGATTCTATTATATATTCATTTACATTGGTATAATTTATTTTTGGTTCTATATCATAATCATTTTCTTCACAATTTTCATCAGACAAAATTAGATTATGTAACACACAGCACGTTTTCACTACATTTGTTATATTGGGAAGATTGTTCATGTCTAAATATTTTAAACGTCTGAATTTTCCTTTGAGTTGAGTAAATGCTCGCTCAATTACACACCTTGATTTACTGTGGATAAAACTATCTTCTTTGATGATGTCAAATGACCATTATCTCTGAATGGTGTCATTAACCATTGTGTCAATAGATATGCAGTATTTCCTAACATATGAATGTTTGAAGGTGACAGATTCGAATGTATAAACCTATAGAGATTGCTTGTCCTAAAAACTCTAGCATCATGCATGCTTCGAGGACAACCAATAAATACATCTATGAATTTTGTATCTTCATTGCATACTGCTTGAAGAATCACTGATGTGAATCCTTTCCTATTATAGTATCGTTCTTTGTGATGTAGGTTCCTTTATTTGGATATGCAAGCCAACTATTGCTCCAATGATACCAGGAAACTTCCATCTTTGTAAAAATACTTTACTACTGTTTTTCATTTCATGAATTGATGGCCATTCTATAAACTGTTTTGAAAGATTACAGATCTTTCTACAAGTTTTTTCAAATAAGTAGTGACTCACTCTAGTTGACAGTCCAAATCTATCTGCAATACTTCTAAATGATTCAGGTATTGCTAAAGTCCACAATGTTAATAATAATGCTTATTCAGTTGGAATTCTGTAAGATCTATTTACTTCTAAAGTTGTTGAAATAATAGAGAAATTCCTTGAAAAAAATTTGTCATATAAGCTACCATATCTGCATTATGTGTTTATAATTAGTAGAAAATTATATAAATATCAGTTCCGGCTCACCACTTATTAGTTGAGTCGTCAATATTCTTTATTAAACATGGTATCGTAGTAACTGACTCCATTTTTTAATAAATGAATAACTTTAATGTAGCAAACGCAATAACTAATATATAGATCCAGACAGCGAGGTAGTTACGGTTTCAGATCATTACTAGCTTTTGCCGTGTCCCTTATACCCTGTTTACACTATGCAATGTAAACCAGTTTGTTATTGATCGCGTTTAAAATTAAACGAGTTCAAGAAAGAGCCTCGTTCATATTACAGAATTGTTTAACCAGTTTATATTACATAGTGATCTCTCGTATTGAAAAATATACTTCCGCTTTTTGAGATAATGTTTGAGTGAACCTATATCCTATATAATAAAATAGAAATTGTAAGACTGATAAATAAATTAATGAAAGGAATATACAAATATATTGCTATTACAAAAAAAGAAGAGAGGGACGACAACGTTCTCGACTTTTGAATTAGGTACGTATTTAAATATGAATTTCGCATTTTTACTAATATATAAATAACTGTTTCTTTTAAATTGTTTTTTACATAATACTTACTCAATATAGAAATAAGTGATAATCTAAATAAATTTTTGAAGAGTAGATAAATAGTTAAATGGCACCGATAACAGATGAAAACTTTGTTTTTTACCAAACAAAAAAGTTAAAATGCTTAATTGAAGATGTTCTTAGCGTTTAATAAATAATGAAAAATGATATTTAACGATTTTCATTATCATAATAATTACTAATGAACTATACAGCAGATAATATAATGCTTTGATAGAAAAAATCTTTATTAATATTTGTGTATGGCCACGGGACGATAGGAGACGACACAGGCTTAAGGCCTACCTGCGGTGGGTTTGTGGATGGCGCGGATAAGGATGGGTAATGAAACTTAAATGATACAGGTACAGAGATTACGTTTGTACAACAAACAACGTCCTTTATTAAAGAGAGAGAGTTTACAAGAATACATAAATTCTGGCTTTATATGGAGGATAAATACCTTTCACTTAGACGGAAATGTCCTAGCAATACAATTGGTTTTATAGCAAAGTCCCTACAGGTGTCTCTTCTCTCTTTCTTTTTCTTCCTGAATGTGACGGTTAACGTCTTCTTCCTTGCTGTGACACACACTGGTTGTCCTCTCTTTTCAGCGGACTCTTAAAATGTTTATCTACTAGCAGTTCAAGACGAGATTGACGAATGTGTATTTTAGAAGATGCGAAAATTTCTGTAGACGAAATCGTTCTTCTCTTTCGTTGATCTGCTTCCGACCGGCTATGACTTATCCCTTCGAGATTTGGTGACCGACTTTTTCACGTCTTACTCTCTCGACATTTGGCGACCGACTGACTATTCACGTCTCCGTTTCGGGGCAACTTCTTGACCCCTTTCGTAAATAATTTGCTCGCCTTCGGGGGGGATACATTTCTTAGAGGAAATAATTGTAACCAGGGTGGAAAGTCGATACTATTTGTTTATAACCGAACACCTTGTCTTGCGTCTGTGTTAAAGTGTCGGTCGGATTACATATCTAAGGTATCATTATGTTTCGATTTCTTTCAATTGTATTTGATAAAGAGGTGTATAATGACCTTTTACATCAGACCCGAATTCCAGGTCTTTACATTTGTAGCTGTATGTTTACATAATAATTATTGTATTTATAAAATACAATAACTGTTTATGTAAACATTTACATGTAGAAAGTATCATCGTTTGAACTGTATCAATATTAATATGTATTCCCCATGGATAAGTACAGAAAGGAGTTTGCTAATGAAAAACATTGTTAGTAAAATACTTTACAAAGGATATGCATCAACATAAAAAGTACATTTTTGGTCTTCTGTTACCTGCACATAAACAGCATTTTCCATTAAACTAAAAAATATAAGTATAAAAAATGAGACATCCTTTTAACTTTTAAAAATATATTTAATTTTCACATTTTAAGTTCTCACTTGATACGTTCTAAAATCTAAAAAAGTGCTTTTATATTGTAAGCCTTAATCCTTTATAAAAGAATTTTAATTTTAAAATTGTTCATATTTATAATGATTTACAGATAAATATTAAGGTTAAATGTATTTTTATGTTAGATATTATTTCAAATAATAATAAAATTTTAAAGATATAATAATAATTTTCTTTGAAATTACCACTGTATGTATATGTGTATGGAGTAATGTACCATTACATTTTATTATTATTTGATTTAGTTAAAACATTTAGATTTTAACAAGTTATGTAAATTATATTCTGAAAGGAGAAAACAAATTGAAAGAATACCTAATTATGATTAGAATTACAACATAAAAAATGAAACTGGAGAACAGATATACTAATGGAGTTATAGACATAAATTATAATTTATGTAAAATTTAAAAATTATTACTACTTATTTTAAACAAAATATTGTATCTAAAAGAAATTGGGTAAAATAAAATGAATAGTAATCCTAACCACAAAGAAATCAAGAAAATATAAGATGAATGTAATTAACTTTTATATTTACATTTTAAAATATTTTGAAAAGTGATAAGCAAAAAGTGAAGAGTGTATTTAGAAACAAATTTCTTTGCAGTACAGTATATTAATTAAAATCCAATTATATATGGATAGCCTCAACATTATTTGGGCCACAAATAATAAGAGAAAAATACAGATTTCATAGTGCTTTTGCTATTTATTAACTTTTATCAATAATTCTTTCCTTTATAAGAATCATTAAAAAGTTCTAAATTTTTTAAAAATTCACAATACCTGAGGAGTTAAAATATAGTTCTTTAACATAATATTAAAGATAGGAAGTTAAACATTAATAAATACATAAAATATTTTCAAAAATAGTAACCAATTATAACTAATTAAAAATTATAATTTTCTTTAGATTGCTGCATTTTGTGCAGATAATTCACAGTGCACAATATCAAGATCATGGATGTATCTGCAACAACAGAATTGGTGGGATGATATTGTTCCAAATATGGACGAGAAAGAATGGAAGAGAAATTTTCGCATTTCCAAAAATACATACACTTTCATCTGTAATAGATTAAATGATGATTTAAGAAAACAAGATACTCAGCTTCGTAAATGTATACGTGTGAAGAAAAAAGTGGCAATTAGCATCTACGGCAGAATTTAGAACCATAGCAAACTTATTTGGAGTTGGCAAAAGCACTGTGTGTGTAGTTTTGAAAGAATTTTGTCTGTCTCTGATTAGAAACTGCCTTGGAGAACAAATATGTTTTCCTAATAATATTCACAAGGCCAAACTTATAATTGATGGCTTCAAAAATATGTGGGGTTTTCCACAATGTGTAGGAGCCATTGATGGTTGCCACATTGCAGTCTCTCCACCAAAAGATGATGCTATTGATTACTATAATTATAAAGTGAGTGAAAAAATTACAATTTTTACCTTATTTCAATTATATGGTAATAACTTTTTAAACCATATTAATGCTTTATTTTTTTTATTTAGGGTTGGTACAGTGTTGTGTTATTGGCTGTTTGTGACCAAAGTTATAAATTCACCTATATAAACATTGGTTCTCCAGGCAGAAACAATGATGCACACATTTTTAATTTAAGGTCACTTTTAAATCAGGAAATAGCAGGAATTACAGTGCCTCCATGTCTCATAGGTATTTTTTAAATCTATCTAATACAATTTACTTAATGGGATATGTGTCATGTAAAACTAATATAAATTATCCTTATAAAGTTTTTGCTGTCTTCATAAATACTATAGTTAAAGTAATAATATTACAACTGCTGTGCTTCATCAAATATTTTTTTTCTTTTCTACTAAGGAATAAGGAACATAGATTATATAGAAATATTAATAATTATAGCCAATTGCTCATAA
>WUQG02033802.1:0-10929 GCA_011317285.2 Androctonus mauritanicus
TGCTTTTAATTAATTAATTTGGCTGAGAATACCATTGATTTCATGTTTCTCTTGGGAACATTCACACAAATCTCAGATTGCTTCTGGTTAACATTATACCTTAGAAAATACGAACTACAGATCATTAATTCTATACTATAAAACTATTGCTTAAATGTTTAAAATAATTCTTATCATAATATTTAAATTAATAATTTTTGATTAGTTACCATAAAATAAATGGATTATATTGATTAAAAAATTAAGTATTGATAGATGATTTTTCCCTTCGGTTAGATAACAATTATAATCCATATTTTTCAATACATAATTATTAATGAAAAACTTTAGGAGAACGAATTATATTTAAACAAATTTTACTTTAAAATTTAGTAAATTATTATAAAAAGTTTTTCCATTAGTCTTGGCAGGAAGGAAAACAAGTAAAAAATGAGGACTTTAAAGTATTTATTTCTTAAGATGATAGCATAAAGGCATTCTAAAACAAGTAATCCATTAATCATAACATTATAAATATTCACGCACAATATGCTAATTTTAATAATATATTTTCACCAAATTTTGTCTTTATATACAATCATAAATAAAGGAACAAACACTAGAGGAAAAAAATCTTAAAATTTCAACTCATGTTTTTTTCCGCTGCTCACAGATTATATACAATAATATAAAAAAATAAATCATAAATAATTTTTCTTATATATATATATATATATATATATATATATTTTCTCAGCAAATAGAGTTTGGAAAACATATTCGTGAAACTTAACTAGCAAACAAACATATATTTAAAAAATTTTATTAATCTGTTGTTTTTTCTTTAATCTTAAGAGTTTTTGTTTTCCAAATCATTTTAACTATTTAATTTTGATTAAATAAATGTTTATTATATATTTATATTGACATTTTGTATGGTGATCATTTCAATTAGGGGGCCCCAAGGAGACCCGCCCCGGGCCTCAATAGCTGTAGGTCTGCCGCTGGTTTTAATTTTTAAGTAATTAAACATATTTTATAGTTGAAGTTAACTTTGAAATATTCGCTATAAGATTTTCCATTGCATTTTAATGACGCTAAGATTCAGTTTTTATTTTCTTCCTATATTCTTATCTTTTATTGACACGGTTTAAGCCATTAAATTAATATAATTTAATTAAAAAAGTTATTTTTGTCAAATAATTCTAATCAATTGAAATTTTTAACCGAATTTTGTACGATATCTACTAAAATATACTGTGAGATACAAATTTTTAAATTCCTATTTTAGGATTTTTTTCAATTTATATCTAAGTTCGTTATTTTTCTAAGGCCGACTTTTTCAATAATGTATTTGCTGCTATAATATGCTCATATGATGATGCATTTGACATTGCTTAGACTTCATAAGTGTGTGAAAAACACAAATGCTCATAAAAATTGATATTCACGATTTCAATGATAATTATGATCATATTTTGACTAACTATTATCATTTATCTATTCTCAAATATTATTATTCAATATTTTAAAAAATAATTTTAATTAAAACAAATTTTGTTTTAAACATACCTAGATACTTTTCTGTATTTTTGCTTACTAACAATTAACGATATTTATAATATTTTCTAGTCTATATAATTATTTTATACAGATTTTTCGATTATATGCATATAAGTTTTATTTTGGAATAACTTATTTGAAAACTTATTTGAAATAACTTATATGCATATAAGTTATTTTTTGAATTTTTATTTATTACCTAAAATTAAATTTTCAATGTTTCATTATTTATTTATAAATACGAAGCATATTTAAAAATTTTTTCTTTTTTTTATATTTGAAAATTTTTATTAATCTGTTATTTTTATTAATTTAATTAAATTTTATATTAATTAAATTTTTATTAATTTTTATTAATATCAGAAAAATTCTGAATTATTTTAGTTTTTATTTATTTTCGTGTGTATAAAAAAACAAAAACTAAAATAATTCAGAATTTTTTAATCTATAATATGCTAGTATATCAGAATGTTTTTAAAGCAATTATTAATTTAAAAAATCTTAAATTAATCTCTAAAAGAGATATATTCAAATAATTTTGTAAGTTTTATTTGCAAACTTTATTTTTCATGCTATAAAATAATGATTTAATTATTTTCTGTTCCCGTTCATAACTATATATAAAAACATTATTTTTACCACAAACAATTTGCTATTAGAATTAACCAATAGATTTTCAAGTTATTTTGAGGAAAGACTTCATCAACACATCTAAGGTGAAGCATTATCACCATGCCAACCGGCTGATAGGTTTTCGTGAATGGATTTAGTCTCATACAGACTTGTGAGCGAAAGCACTGAAGCTTTTTATCCAGAAATCTTGCTTTGTATTAATTATTAAAGGGAAGGTATAGAATGTTTTATCATTTTGATTAATAGATTCATGACATAATGTTAATAAATTTTAAAAATTGAAATTACTTTATATGAAGCATGAGAAAAAAAAATATCCATTAATTGGAAATAATTTAATTAATATGATATTTCTTCCTAATTTATTTTTCTATGATGTGATTTTTCTTTTAATTATTGCAATTATAATATATTTTTTTAATGTTGGATAGTTATTTATTTTTATAGGAAAAGTCATATGTTTGTCTGAAAATGAAGATAAAGTTTATACAAGAATTATTATCTTCTACTTTCAAGAATTTTGGAGAGCTAATTGGAAGACATCCTTTCATTTTTATAACTCTACCTGTTATTATATCTTCTATACTTGCTTTTGGTATGATAAACATTAAATTTAACAGAGATATTGACCATTTATTTGTTGCTGAAAATGGGAGAGCTGTAGAAAATAGGAAATTAGTAGAAGATTTATTTCCTATCAATACTTCCGTTTTCACAGATTTTCCCAGATTTACTCGCACTCCTGAAGGTATTATTATTTTTATTTTAAGAAAGAATGGCGGCGATATGTTATATTTAAATGTACTTTCAGAAATTAATATGCTGGATAATATGATTAAAAATGTCACTCTCAACATAAACGGAGAAATGCATACTTATAATGAATTATGTGGCAAAATATATATGAGATGCAACGATAATCCAATTTTGAAGTTAATCCCTCGCTCTGAAGAATTAGTAACTAGAAAATTTAGGATAAAATACCCCGTAGACGTTAATGATTTAACTTTTTCGTATGAGCCTTATGCTTACAATTTAGGTGGAGTGACTACAGATGAAAATAGAAATGTCGATAAAGTGCAAGCTGTAAGATTATTTTATATATTAGACAGCAATATAGAAGATAAAAATTGGTTAAAGGAATGGGAAAAATTAGTTATGGATAAAATAACTATGAGTGAGTTCAATGACATTATAGTATATGCTATTCCGCTTTCACTGATTAGAGATAAATTAGAAGTATTGACTAAAGATCTTTATCCTTTAATAGCAGTTGTTGTAATGACAATTATCCTATTTTCAATGATTAGTAGCATGACTAATGACTTAGTAAAAAGTAAACCTTGGTTGGGGATGTGTTCCTGTATATCCGCTGGACTAGCCATTGCAGCTTCGTTTGGGCTAGCTAGCATTTTACGAATAGAAAATATTGATGTCAATATTATACTTCCATTTTTAGTGCTAGGTATGTATAAATATGTTTTCTATTATAGATATTTATAATAAGTTTTATAATTTAATTATTTTCATGATTTAGGAATAGAAGTTGATGATTCGTATGTGTTAATAGCATCGTGGCGGAGTATAAATTCTTTTGAAAGTGTAGAGAAACGAATGGGAGAAACTTATGCTAAAGCGTCTATATCGATCACCATCACTTCTATGACTAATTTAATTGTTTCTGTGATCGGAATTTTTGCACCATTTCCTGTTGTGAGAATATTTTGTATTTATGCCTCTTTTTGCATTTTATTTACATATTTGTATCAGATTACATTTTTTGGAGGCTGCATGGCTTTAAGTGGATATTGTGAATATAAAGGAATAAATTCAATATTTTTATGTTCAAAACATAGTAAGATTCTTTTGAAAAAATATTCAATATTCATAAAATTTTCCTGTTTTATTGAAATTACACATTCATTTTTTCCAGGATTTTCAAGAAATAATCACGACAGCGATGAAACTATAATGAAAATGTTCAAAAGAAAATTTGCAAAATTTCTTTCGAAGTCATGGGTCAATACTTCTATTTTATTATTTTTCTTTTTAAAACTAAGTTTTGGATTATGGGGATTGAACTACTTAGAAGATGGACTGGATACAACCAAAATTTTACCTCCTGATTCAGTTCAAACCAAAGCTGCTAAAATTTACTTCGAATACTTTACAGATTATCCATTTACCGTTCATGTGATTATCAACAAAACGTTAAATTACGCAGACGAAAAAGTTCAGCAATCTCTAGCAAAATTGGTAAAAAAATTTGAGTCTCATCCTCATATTGCAGAACCCGATTTAACGCTTTCATGGTTAAAATTTTATAAATTATTCATTGATAATAAAATATCGAGATTTTCAATGAGTGGTTTCAATATTTCTGATAAGCAAGATTTTATTGATGGATTAAGATTGGTGTTCCTGCGTTTCAAAGTTGCTAACCAATTCCAATACGACATCGTTTTTAATGAAAACTACACAGATATCTTAACAAGTCGTTTCCTTTTTACGACGAAAAATGTTCGGGACAGAAAGACCGAAATGAAATTATTGAAGGATATGTGGAAGATGGAAGATGAATCTGACATCCCAATTAAAATTCATTGCGTAATTGCAGATGTTATCGAACAAGGAATTATTATTAATGATATTGTTTTCCAATCAGTGTTGGTGGCATCTGTTGTGATAATGATCATTTTCTTTTTATTTGTTCCCAATCCAATTTGTCTTTTCATTGTGACATTATCTATAATAACCACCTTACTTGAAACGATCGGATTTATGGCTTTGTGGAAAGTTAATTTGGACATGATATCTTTAATTGTATTGCTTCTCTGTGTTGGATTTTCTGTAAATTATCCAACTCATGTTTCGTATGCATTTGTTACATCGCCAAAAACAACACCTTTCGAAAAATTAAGTTATTCTTTATATCAAATTGGCTATCCCATTGTTCAAGGATCTGTTTCAACAATTGCAGGAATATTAGTTTTGGCATTTAGTGAATTTTATATATTTGTGACATTTTTTAAGATTGTATTTTTAGTGGCTTTGCTGACATGTTTCAAAGCCCTTTTTGTAATTCCAATAGTTCTTTTCATTATTGAAAATTTCAGAGAGAAATTGTCTGAAAAATGTCAGTTAAAAATTGTTTCCATTGAAGTGTAATTATTTTTATTTCATTTGTTTTCTTTTTAAGTTAATATATAGATTTGTTTTTAAATGTAAACATATTTTTTATGAAAAAATTTTATTATGCTTCAGAATATATTATTTTGTTATTTTATGTTTAATTTTTATAAGTATTAATCAATATTCTTGGATTTAGATGCATTTTAATATGTAATAACAATATTTTTTATTATTAACTTTCTTTCATAGGCAATTTTCCTATCTCAAGGAAAATAATTTACATTTTTCTCAATTAATAAAAAATAACTAAAATATAAGTTTTATTTTGTAATAACGTAACTGAATCGTATGTTATTTATTCTATATACAATTTTGATCTCAATTTTTCAATGTTAGAGATATAATGAAAGATAATTCAACAGCTAATCTTATAGAAATGTTTGATTGATCTTTAAAATAAAATATAAAATTTTATAATCACTCTCTTCAAAATTATCTCTGATCTGTTAAAACTCAATAAAACAGAAGCCGTGATTAATTTAAACAGCGAAATTAAGTAATTATTTCATATAATCATTAAATAAGATATATGAAAAAATGTTTACGTTAATAAATTTATTCTTTATATGATAAATTATAAGAAAAATTCAAGATTAATTATGCTTTCATTAAGTAATTTGTTTTTTTATTTTTGTTATGTCTTGAAAATAAAATTTAAATAAACATCTAAATTAGTTTCATCTATATATTGTAATATAAAAGTACTCGTGTGTGACTGTTTCTGTCAATTCTTTTCGTCATGGCAACAATACCATTGTTCCAATAACGATGTAGTAACGTCATTGTTATGATGACATCTAGGGACATTCATATTGAGGCGGCATTCGATGTTAATGCCGTTGAAGGAATGAAAAGAGTCAAGACTGTATATAATATAATACTAAACATATACAAGAATACTCTCTTAGGGCAGGATTTACTATGGTGCGGTTTTTAATTTACGCCTGAGGATTTAATTAGTGCAAGATGATTCATTATAGTGCTGTAGTATATTATCACTGCCTTCATAACATGCTAGAATTTCCTAAAATGTCTTAAAAATTTATAAATATACTACTATATTTATGAATTAATTATCTGGAAAACTGGACTTCAATGATGTGACATTTCTTGTTTCGGTATTTAAATATTATTGTAATTTTTATTATATAAAATTTTAAAATTTTACTTATTATAAAATCAATATACTAATTATTTAACTATGAAAATATTACATTATTTTAATATATACATGTACAAACATATACTTTAAACATACTATATAGCATTTATATAAAAATTTTCCGAATATTCATCATATTCCATGGAGACAGGTGAGGCATTACTATTGCGAATGAATGCGACAAATATGGGCTCTGAAAATAGCTGAACTTCGTCTGTTAAAATCTCAGAAATCACATAATACAGTATATATACGTACAGTTTGAAGTATTTTGTTTTTATAATAATTTATTTTATACCACACGTACTTTGTTACATATTTGCAGAAATTAAATTAATAAGACAATCAATAAACGATTTGTTGAAAGAAAATGAAATGTATACTGTAATTAACGAAGTAATTGTTCTATAATATTTAATTTTTGAAATGAGATAATAATGATAATAATATAGCTAGAGCTAGGATTAATTATGATTCCTTATTTTTTAGCTTTATGCGAAATTCCACAAGCTAAACAACTAATCAATTTAATATTTACAAATAGTTCAATATATAATTTCCTTTATTTTAGATGACTATAGATTATATGTTATGAATTATGTTATGTAAATTACTACATCTATAATCATATAAATTAAGAATAAAATTAATCTCAATTACCTTGTTCTAATGTGTTGAAGTGGGTTCTTAAAATGACGACTTCTATCCATAAACTATACATTTCCCATTGTCTATATTTCTCCTGTGTTTTATAGCTCAATGGCATATACTTTTAGTATATATGACAATTCAGCCTTAATATTATATAAACGACATATTATTAGTTCTTTACAATGTATTTTTTCGTTAATTCTGGTTATTTTTAAGTGAAAAATTTCCTTTAGATGAATCGTCATTTTTTTCATCGAATATATTCCACTATCAATGCGGATTCAGTTAATGCATTAATATTTTGGTACATGTTAATACTGTGTGAGTTATTCCTATATAATGTGTACATTAAGAATTTACTTCTAGTTTCAACTAATGAAAAGCGAATGTATATCGAATAATTTTGCAACGACGAATGGCGATAGTAAATTTTTCTTTTTATTTGTTTCTACATTATTGTGTATTGAGTTGTGATGCAGATTAATTCGAGAATAAGACATGGAGGATCGATTCATCGTCAAGAAAGAGAGATTATTTACTGTATTCATCAACAATTTAAAACCGGCAAAATTAATAATCTTCATTAATTAAATATAATGAAGATTATTAATTTTGGGAAATGTTTTGGGGGGTTACTCATCTCTTTTATGTAGGGTGTTTAATAAATAAATAAAGCAGTTCTCTTTCAGAATTATTAGATTGTGATATCTGGCGGTCTATAAAGTGCGAAATATTAAGCCCAACACGGAAAAAATAATAAAGTTACTATATACAGTATATAAATTTTGTTTTTTCTTATTTAGTAAAAAATAACGTTAGAATAATTATGAATTGTATAAAGCATTCATTATAGTACAGTACTTTTATCACAAATTATACTCAATAACAAATAATTTCTTAAACTATCAACAGCCCAATTAATAGATCTAAGATTACGCTACGTTAAACATTATTTTAAAATTTTAATTTTGCATGTTAAAAAATTATCATTATCGTTATACAAAAGTCTAAAAAATATCTGTTAATTTTTTTTCAATCTTTTAAATTAACATTTTAAAATTATTAATATAATTATAATATGATCGGCATACAGGCGGTCCTCGACTCTCGTACTTGATTGGTTCCTGAAATGTGTACGAAAGTTGAAATGTACGAATGTAGAGAAATGTAAAAAACCATGGAAAAGTGTTTTTAAAATGTATTTATCTTACAACATTCAACACACGTCCTAACTCAACAGTGAACCTGTGACGCCAGAAACGGGGTGGATTAATGATGAAGAGAGGAGAGTGGCTACAACAGTGATTCTCAAACTTTTTTGGGATTTCTTGCGTGACAGTCTCTTTATAACTTTTTAAATTGCTCGCGGACCATTTAAAATTATTTACAATTAACATATAGGCTACTGTTACCAAAACATTTTTTGACAAATAATTATTTCGAAAAAGGCAAATCTTAGTCAAATAACCTAATCATAAAAAAGTTTTTTTACACACATTCTCTTTTCTGCAGTGGACAACTATTCAGGATATTGAACAGTGTGATTCTCTAAACTGGAGTCCGCAGTCCCCTAGGGACCCTTCATGATCCCTTAGAGGATCGCGGACTCCAGTTTGAGAACAACTGAGCTACAAGGAAATACGAGCGTTTTTGTGATACATATCAATAAAAATTTTAACTTTTAACTAGGAACGAAATAGCGAATTGTATGAAAGTCGAGGACCTCCTGTATTAACTTTTTTCATATTTAAATCTAATATTTTGCACTTGTATGATGGAAAGATTGACATAAATAAAAATATAAATAAATAAAAAATATCGATAATTTTAAAATTTGTATTATTGTATATAATTTAAATAGAAAGCATTAAAAACTATAATTAATTAAACAACATCAATTGTTTATTCAAATATAGCAGTTCATTTTAAATTGCAATATTAATACAACTTATTGAGAAAAATATGAATTTTTAATCAATAAAATTTTTATATTGACAGTAAGTCATTCTCTAGTATTTATTAATGAGTCAAAAATGTCATGAGAAAAATCGTTTTGCTGATGCAATTTAATAATTAAATGGCTTGGAGCACTATCATAATATGCTACAAATTAAATTTTTGAAATATTTGATATTTTTTGTTTAAAAGAATTTTTAATTAAATCAAAATAATAAACAGATATTTTCTTTTAATAGATACTAAGATTAGAGACTTAAGTTATTAGCAATTCACTTAAATTATAATTCTATAAATCATAAAATGCAAACAGCATATTTTATAAATTATTCACTGATTCTTTTTTCATTAGTTTCAATCAAGCAAATTCTTAAGAATTTAAAAAATAATTGTTTTCTTAAGCTTATTTCCTTAAATAATATAATTTTTATATTATTTAATTTAATTGTTTGCGTTGATATAGTATATTATAAACGTACTATATGTAGAATTTTAATTTAGTTATTATACACTAGATGGCAATAGTGTTTAATAAATATAAAATGATACAGCATTTGTATAAATATAACATGTTAATTCACTTTTGTTTTCTCTAATTAACCATTAAAGAATATATTAATTTTAATGCTTAGTTATGATTTTTTAATATATTATGCATAAACATTCGTACTATTAACTATAAAAATTATAATAAATTAATACATTGTATTGTTCTATGAATACAAAACGATCATATTTTTGATCACATTAATGCAAATTATTATATATATTCTGTATATGTTATATATATATATATATATATATATACAGGTACTTCTCACTTAATGACTGAATTCCATCCTCACGACTTGGTCGGTAAGCGAGAAACTTGTTCGAATATATTTAGAACCAGTTACTCCCTTAAATTTCTTATGGCTGTAAAGAATTCACACGTTTATATCTTAATTATGCACAAAAGTATTTTTATTCAACATATTTAAGTTTTTTGAAACTACGAGTGCGGGGAATTACATGCAAAGGAAGTCGTAAGCGAGTTCTTTTCCATGTAATTCCCCTCACTCGTATGCATGTAATATGGGCGAAAATCAAATTTTCCATTAAAAAAAGCCATAAGTTCGGACGTAAGTTCGAGCAGTCGTTAAACAGATAGGTCTTTAAATGGGGAGTACCTGTATAAATATACATATAAAACATAACAATATAATATATATGAAATATATATATATATATATATATAATATTATATTATGTATATTGTTATGTATATACTGTAATATATGTATAATTTAATAAACATAATTAAAATTGCTTTCAATAATATCATTAAAAAATTGAAAGCTATCAAGCACGTTAATTTAAATAATATTTATTCCTTTAATGAAATGAATAAATGAGACTATTTTTCATATTGTGATAAATATTATAAAATAATCGTAGTATTCAAAAATCTCAGGATTAGAAGTCACTCGATCCTTGTTTCATGATTCTCCAAAAAGTATCCAAGAGCCTAGGACTATAAACATTAATGAGATTAAATAATTAATAATTTTTCAGATATACAGTATATAAATTATTTATTCGGTTTCCATTCAACAACATCACAATGTTCATAATCTCCTATGAGGTTCGGCAGTATTGAAGAAGTAGAAGATAAAATGAGTCACATTTTACTGATCACACAGAATTATATAGGGGAGAGTTGCCGAATTTGGACCATTGCCTAGATTGGACCATCGCCGTAAATTTCGCGTACAACATGTGTGTGCTGTAATATTGGCCACATATTGAACATT
>WUQG02033813.1:0-10929 GCA_011317285.2 Androctonus mauritanicus
TCTACTGAATAATAAAATCACTAATGACATATTATATTATCCAAGAGAGATTATTTTAACAGGATTATGTAGTATAAGCAATTGACGCTGCAATATATTGCTTTTTTTAGCTGTATATTCTCTAATGCATATAAATGATACTACTGTATATAATCTCTTGGGTACTTTTCCACACTTCAAGTTCCTAACTGCTTTCTTCACTTTATTTAAAATTATTTTCTTTTCCATTAATAGCCTACTACATTTTTCTGGCATGATACTTTCCAATAAATCCTGCACTATAAATATAATGCTATTCTATATTTTTCTCATTTCTTTCTTCATTCTTCAAAGGATTAAACTTTATGCTTTCTATTTCTTTTAATCAAAATATAGTATTGCTAAAATATTTTGTGTTTGTTAGTGATTCTATGCTACTCAATCCTTTTTTTTATAATTTCTTTTAGAAAGTAAATGTTTTTTTTATTGTTTCCTCTCAATTAGTGATATGATTTGTTTTAATCATAATTATTTGATGTTTTCCAATTGTTATCAATCAATCACTTACAAATCGAATAAATCAAGCACTCGTGCAAAGGAAGTCTTTTATTATCGTAATAAAAGACTTTTTTTGCATGAAGGCTTGATTTATTCGATTTGTAAACTCCAATATTTAGCAAAGTGTTTCTTTCTACATATCAATCACTTAGCTGATTGGTAATACTTGCCTAATTTTAAACAGAATGCAGGTATCCCTCGGCTAATGAATTTTCACTTTAATGAATAGCATAAATCTATACCACTGTTTTTTGTTTTTCAAAGATAATTTTTCACTTTTATGAAAAAACTGTTTTATCAATCATTTTTCACTGTAATTTGTTTAAATCGTTCATAAACTGAGGGATTTTTAAAATGTTTATAGGATCTCTTAAATAATTAATTTCAAAAAAAAGAAAGATGGAAAAATAGAAAGTTGAATTTAAACAAATTGCTCTATGTGACTTTTCAAATATTTAGATACAGAAAAGATAAAATGGTATGAATCAAACATAAGACTATTACTAATTTTGTGTTTTGATTCATACCATTTTTGTATTTGTTATTTCAATAAGATTTTTTAAATTTTCAACAATACTTATTTGATTAATTAGATAATAATAGCATTTTTTTATTTTTTCTTATCTAAAATATAAATTCATTTATTGAGCTTTCAAATACCAGTATTTAGTAGAGTATTATTTTGGATATTTGATTTTAGTCTATATTCCAAAGAAAAGTAACTTATGAAATCATCATACTCTGTTCCCACTAATAACTTTTAAATTAAGTAATTAGTTTTTCATGAAATTCTGAAAACATGTTTTCATTACTACATTTTTTAACTTTTTAGTTGTAATCATTTAAAAATAACGGATATTCAAACTTTGGAGATACTTTTATCATATTTCAAATGAATTAATGGAAGTTTTATGAAATTTATCATAAATGATCAAAGTAGCTGTTCTTGTAGTTTTAGTCATTTAAAAAATAGTGAATCTTCAAACTTCTTAGGTTTCTTCCCAAAAATAGCTAACTATTTAATTGATTTTTTTGAATTTAATAATTTTTTTTCCTCAGGATTTTTAATTTTAAGATTAACTAACTTCATAACTTCAAATATAAATCCAAAGAGCACTAACTCCCCTGGTGAATAAATCTTGAAATAAACTGTCAATTAATAATTAATATTTAAATTGACAGTTTATTTCAAGATTTATTCACCAGGGGAGTTAGTGCTCTTTGGATTTATGTTTGGATTACGTGATTAATCCCGAGTAGTTCATAACTTCATCCGTTTCTCAAGTTTCTTCTTAATAGAAATAATTAAATCTTGGGTTATTCATAAACTGATGGCATATTGTAATTATGCACTTTTTATCATTCCAAAATAGTAGACATGTTTAAAGAAATAGACAGTTAATTAGTTCTAGAACTTCAGGCATACCTGTTATTACAGCAGTTACATTCCAGATCACCATTATAAAACAAATTACAAGTTTTTTTTATTTTCTAATGCATTCTAATGTATATTTACATTATTATTCATTAAATGCATAATGGCATTTTGCCTAAAAAATGCGGCTGAATGGCCATGCGGTAAAACATTTGCACATCACCTTATAGAATCCAAGCTCAATTTTGGATCTCACATTTCCAGTTTTTTAGGATGACTCTGTGCCCAATTTATCTTTTAATTTATTTTATATAAGTATTCTAAGTATTATTTTTCATATAATTTTCCTTTTAAGATATAATATGGTCACTGTAATTACATTCCATATTTTTTATATATTTTTTTAGAGACAATAAAGGACAAATAGAAATTATTTCATAATAAGAAAAAGCAGATTGCATATATTTGTTTCACTAAAACTGAAAAGCCTTATAATATTTATTATAAAATATAATAAACAATACAATATTTTAAACAATCATATTTATTACTTTAAAAAAAGATAATTTTGATATTTTTCATAAGAATGAACTTTTTTAATAAATCAGGTTTGTGTTTTAAAAATTCATAAAACTCTGTGCCCATTATATCAAAGTTGCATTTGGCATAAATATGTGCTTCCAATGTTTCAACTTTTAATTGGGTTTTTTTCAATGATCCTCACATTATTATTCACTAATGAAAATACCTGTTTAGTGAGGGGCGTTAGATCCAGAAGGACAGAAGCAAAATTCGACAATTTTTAAAATGTTTTTAAATGATATATGTTTGTCTGTGAAATATTTAAAAATTTCAACCCATCTATATTGGCAAGACTCGTCATTTTGTTGCCATTCTTCAATCTTTTCACAAGTTACATAACACAGAAATGTGATACTGTCACAAAAAATGATAGTATCATGTTTCTGTAGACTGTGTGTTGTGTGCTGGTATTCAATTTACTATTTCAATTCACAAAGTAAAAGCAAACTATTCATTTTAGGAAAAAATAAATCTAAAGGACATACGGTTGCTGTAAATACAATCAGCAAGTAGCATATTAGAGAAGCATTGTAAAGTGAGATATGCCCACTTCAAAATGTTTCCATAAACTTTTTAGATCTAAAAAATTTCTGAATATTTTATAAAAATCAATTTTATAAGGACTTCTAACTTTTAATCAGATAAGAGCAAGTAAAACTTAGAGAGAGACATAAATAATTTAAAAAATGCCAATTTATATTGTATTTCATTAATTTTAATTCAGTTATGAAATAAAAAGTAATTATATTTTAGCTACAGTAAATATATCTTGAGAGAAATTTTTCAACATTTTGAAAGCCCTAAATTTCAAAATGTTAAAAGTTCAATGGAATAAGATCAATTGGTTAATCTAAGTTCATTTCTTTCAGAATATTGGAAATGAAATTGTTATCTGAAACTTATACAAAAGAAGCTATAGATGCCCTGAAAGTTATAAGGTATAGATTATTTTAGCTTAAAAAATAATTAGAAATATTTAATGCAATTTTTTTCTGATATATAATGTAAACTTGGTCCATGCAGAAATAAATTACTAGAAGAAGAAGACAGAGTTAAAACAGAATTGAAAAATGGTCAAACTACTCTAGATATGTATGAAAAATTGGGTTCTAACTTCTTTAATTTGGCAAATGAATACACAAGACTTTTAAAAGAAATTGAAAATAAGAAATGGGCACTGAAGAATTTGTGTTGTTCTGAAGATAATCAAGTCAATTAGGAAAAGAGGTCATGTTAAAGTGCAAAGTTTAATAATTAAGTTAATTAAGATATAAGTTAAGTCTTGAAACAGTTTAGTATTTAAATTTTATCAAATTTTACAAAATAATTAGCTATTATAATGAAAAAAGCAATTAACAAATCTATAAAGATAGACAGATAGTTACGATATTTATATACTTCATATATAAAACAGAAAGTCATTTTTTTTAAATATAAAGTCCATTACAAAGAAATAAGATTAAATAAATGAATGAATAATATTAAGCTATATATTGGACTATTATTGTATATTTACAGTATGATTTGAAGAGCAGAAATCCCCTAATTTATGTTGTCTTATGTTGTTCTGCATTTATGTCATTTCCCAAATAAAATTTATTAATCAAAATGAGAAAATGTGTTGCTTTTATGTCATCCTTGACTTAGTTTATATGTATATGAGATACAAATTATTTGCAATTTAAATACTATCTTGATCTGAACAACACCTATCTGATTCAGTCCATCAGTTAAGATAATGATTTGATCCTGGAATCTCTGTTTAGAAATCTGAGTCATATCCACAGATTTATAGTGAAGACTGAATTACTTGCACAGATACATGTTTCATTTTATCATAGAGGATTTGGGCATCAGTTCTAAGAAATTTATCTCCAGGATTTTTCAAGACAATCTGGATCTGGTTTGTTGAATCACATTCTTTGCCTCATAGTTGATCTTGCTACAGATATATGCAACCTGTAGTGAATCAACTACTGTTTAATTATCTCTGACAAGAAAGCAGTATAAAATAAGAAGGAAAGATCTCAACACAGGTGCAGACAGCCTATGATAAACATGGATTGTTTTATCAATCCATGTTTTTGATAAATCAATGTTAAGATCATCTGGAAGAAAATTTCTTTGTTTTTGTTTACTGATATTCAGGACTCAAATGATAGTCCAAATATTGATTCTGTTGCTTAGGCAATAAAGAAACCTCAATACTATGGTAACAAACTTGATTTGGAAGTTGCTTCTGAATAGTTTTTGAAGCATTATACTTCCATGATGAGGAAGAAGCTCAATGATCTTATTGAAATTCAGAAGTAAAGCAAATTTGATTATAATCTGGGCCTGCAGATCAGAAATTATGACGTTTAAAAAACTGAATGGATTTGAACTGAACTTATTGAAGCAGCATCAAGATTCTTAAGGATATTGATTCAAATGAGCAACAAGTAGCAACAACAAGGCAAGGAATAAAATTAATGTTTCCTTTTAGGAGATTCTGAGAGAGAAGAGATATTTTTTTTGCAAGATTTAATACTTGATTTCCTTAAACAAATAATCAAACACATATTTATTGCAATAGTTATGAATATTAAGATTATCCAGATATCCTGACTGCAGTTCAAGAGAGAGAGCCCTTTTTTCTTTATTGTGTATTTGATTTATAGCCCTTTTTTGTTCAGATTTCATATTTTTGTTAATCTTTCATAAGTATAAAATAAGAATATCTATTTTTCTTGGTCAAAATGATATAATTGATTCAAATCAATCATTTTAACATTGTGTTTATGAGAAAATCAATCTCAATTTATAATGTGTCAAATAACATTGCTGGTCTCAATCCAACTTATGGCATAATTTTGCAGTTCCTGTATATTTTTAAAATATTTAATTGTTTTCACTTTGCCTATTAAAGAAATATTTCACCAGTGAATGAATAAGAAATCAGATATTGATAGATTATTCAATAAACTAATTCATTTAATCCTCTTTTTTTTTTTAATGAGGCACAAGCTCCAATGTGCATGGCGGTAATATACATTAATTATTTTAAAATTGGTTTGACTTTCTAATCTTTGAAAATTTTTACAAATTTTTGTTATCGATTGTAAGAATTTATAATATATTTTGGAATTCATAATTTAAATCTCTCATATTATTTTATTGGCTACTGTTTTAAGATGAAATTATTTTAATATATAAATTATAAATAATTTATATAACCCACTCAAAACAATTTATGTTCCATATAAAATTATTTCATTTATTATGACAGTTATTCAAAAACTAATATCTGAAGAGATTTTTCATTGAGCACTTAGTTATGGTCATTCAAATAAAAATAAGATGATCTTCATTATGACAGTAACATTTATGTAACTATCTAAAATCAATATTGAATTACATATTAAATAACAAAAATATGGTGCAAACAGTGCTCTTAAGAACATTTTTATATCTTTTAATTTTATTTATAATCTAACTATTCAAAGTAAGAATGACATCTTGTTATATTTTGAAAGAGTATTTTTTGTGATTGCATTAAATAATAAATTTTAACTTTCTTTTGGCAGAGAGAGATTTCATTAATGGAATCTTTTGTACTGAATTAAAATGTATTCCAAATTATGTAAAATGCAAATATCATCATCATACGCTTTTTTCTTTATTATATATGAAGTCCATGTTTTTGCGCATGTGCGAACCGGACCGGAAGTGCTGCCATTACTATTTTCTCTCGCTTCGAATCTAATTGCGTCTTTTAGAAAACTAAATCCCAATCTTATTATAAACTTTGTTTTAAATTATCATAGTTTACTTCCTATTTATGTTTGTACATTTCTTTCTGTTATTTCACTTCAATTTCTGGCTTTTTCCATCGAAAAATGGCGGTTCCCGGGCCCGGGTGTTCAGTTTGTATTCGGGCGCGCCGAAGCTACATAAACATTGCGTTCTGGTTGCATTTAAATAATATTTCATTTATTTTATAAATTATAATTACTTTATTTTAAGATAATATTTATAGTTATTACCATCTATAATCATTACTTACTTTGATCCACCAGAGATCAAAGTAATCAAGTTTTTAAGAGCCAGTCGATGGAGCCAGTGCACGTTTTCTTTATCGTGTTTTCGTTTTTATTATGGACGACAGGCTATGATTGCGTGGAAGGATTCAATAGAAAAATCTCAAATTTGACAGATAAGAAAAAAGTTTAAAACTAACTAGTTTTTTCAAATACATTTTGTTCTAATTTTTATTACATATATGTAGAAATTCAAATTTTTTTAAATACAGTACTAAAAGCCTTCAATATCGTTTTTCATAAAGGCTACATTGATAAATAAGGGAAAAATAATAATACTTTAAAATTTCTTCCAGTATATTTTTTTATTTATAGTATTCCGATTTTCATGTCTTAACATTTGCGACAAGGAGCGGCACATGCGACGAAAGAATAGACAAAGACGCGTGCTTTAATACCACCTTGTCAAATAAGGCATGGAGGCCAGGCCCTGCCGTCGATTCTCTTCCTCTGTAATCTTTCTAGTCTCCTGCATGGGTACAGGGTTTTTATAGCCTCGTCATTCAGCACCATTGATTGGAGAGTGGTGTTATCAGTGCAAAATTTTACTATCTGGGAGGCTAATGCTATATTTTGATGATACCGAATCTGTTTTTGCTGGAGTGAACTTCTGACGAAAATATTGCATAAGATGGTAATAATAATGCTTAAGTAACGTAAATGCAATTATTTTTAATACTGTAAGAATGAAGTAAGCTATTTTAACTATTTTCTAAAGGAAAGAAACTTATGAGATCATGTTATCTATATTCGACCATCATTAATAACTTTTGAATTAATCAGTATATTTTTATGAAATTTGATAATGATATTCTGCATTTAAAGGTAACCTCCACGCAACGTGATTTAACTTAGCTTCAGCCGTTTAAAAATGGCAGAAATTTAAACTTGGAGATTTTTCTCCATAATAACATTTGAAAATACTCGAATTTTTATGAGACATTTTCATGCTAACTTATATTTTTACGCATATTTTGGTAACTATTTCCATAGCCAGTTCAAGAGTCTTTTAAATTAAAATGATTGAAAACTCATTTGAAGATAACTATGATTCGGAAAAGATTGGATGGATTATCGACATTGTCAGTTGAATGGCTTTGGTTAAAGGATTTGGATTCGGAAAAAAATGATGGTGAAATTTGTAGTCATAAAGGCTCGAAAAATTTTATTTGAAATTGGTAAAGTATGAATTATTTTACTGTCCTATTTGTATTAAAAATTTTTGTATTGAGAAAAAAAAAAATGCTTTTTATTGTATTAAATACATTTTTTAGCCATTGTTATAAATCTAAATAAAATGACAATTTTTCACTCTAAAATATGAAAAATCTTCGTTGGTGGAATGCCGTCGATCTATGTCGCGACAGCCTAGGGCGACGCATATCCTTGAACCGGCCCTGCGAGGCGATGCAATGTAATAACGATCGTCAATAATAATGGTGTGTTCCACCCAAAGACGTTAAAAATATATAGACCCACTTTCGACGCTAGTGTCATGTTCCAATTTGAAACATATCCGCCATTTCAGTGGCAGAAAGTGTGAATGTTGTTTTTTTTGTTAATAGATGGTGCCACTTTCCATTTGGAAGAATACTAAACGGCGAGGCGAAACAAGCCCTTCTACAGGCTGCCCACCCCGACGGAAGGGTCAGCCGGATGGTGAGGACGGGGATCGATGGGCCGGGCCCCGACACCATAATATTGTCAAGAGGTGGGACCTGAGCAGTGCTGCCACCTAGTCAGTGATCGAAACCCGGACACTAAAATTTTTTTCGTACAATGTTTATTAATTATATAAAATATAGAAACATTAAAAACAGTCAACTTCTGACAAAAATACAAATAATAATGTAAATATTAAATAATTTTTAAGCAATATGATATAAAAATTAAAAAAAATCCCCAAAAATTATATAAAAATCACAGATGATGATAACAGGTTCATGTTTTATTTTTGCCTTAAAAATATATTTTTTATTACACCGCGCTGCTTCCAAAATCTTTATTATTATTTTATCGATAAAATCAGTACAATTAATATTTAAATTATTACAGATTAATAATTCTGCTTTTACTTTTTCTGCTGTTAATCTATTTCTTTTATCCCACCATAATTCGTTCATTGAAGAGAAAATTCTCTCAATATGTCGGAATGCTAAGTATAAATTCAATTAATTTTTGTACATCAGGAAAATTGCCTTTTCGTAATATATATGCCCATAACTGTGTTATTTTTCTCTTTTTTAAATTTAATGTTCTCTTCCAAATGTTCCACTATTTCTTTAATAGTGGAAATTTTATTAAAAATATCATCACCGTTTTCTTTTAAATTTATTTTGTTTATATATTTATCTATTTCGCAACAATCTTGAATGGAGGGAATATTATCTTTTAAATTAAATATTTGAATAGAAATGTAAAATGGATTTTAAAATCATATCAATTATCTAAATATTTTAACGCCCTTGTGTACACCATATCTACTACTACTATGAAACGTTTTTGATTATTTTCGATAAATCCAAAAGTGCTTGATTTACTATAGAACCATAAAAGCGCTGTTCTTTTTCTTTGCAGTATATCATTTTAAATTTAACAATTTATATTTTAATTATGCATTTAACACAAAACAAAATGTACGCCTTGGCAAAATTGAATAATAATAATAAAATAGCCACTGAAGTGAAATTTTACGCGATATTTTAATGATTGTAAATGTTTAGTGGCCAAAAAATAAAGATTAAAATAAAATTTATCATTTTAGTATTAAAAATGTTCTATCATTAAAGGTTATCTATATCTAATAAGCAATATTTAATCATAAAATATTAGTTGTAGGACGGTCAGTTTATAACTTTGGGATGTTATACTAAAATAACTTTATATAATCCGATCAATAGCGATTTTATTTAAACCACATTATATTGTTGATTTTTTAATGCAGCATTCTAATCATTTTCTGATTATTAAGAGGCCAGCGTAGTTCAGTTCAATAACCATCGAGGAATCTTCATTCTCAGTTTTACATTGCTTTCCATTTTCTTCAAATATCAAATAACCAGGCTATTCAACTGTATTCACAATTATTTACAACCACTGGTCAGTTATGAAAATTTTAACATTTTATCTTATAAAAACAAAATATCAAATTCTAATTAAATGTTTTAGTTTTTACAAAAACAGAATACACAAATAATTTTGCATGCGCAAGAAAACATTTTAAAATAAAAAAAATCTTTAAAATTTAAAAAATATATAAATAACTCGCTTATTGACATCTTTTAATGGAAAACTAAACAACGGGACCTCATCTCATCGTCTCCATGTTAAATAATTTGGTATCCAACAATAAATTTATGGACACAGACGACATTTTTCAGCAGCTGTTTAAATTTTAGGTTATCTACAAACGTGTTTGACCGAACTTAACGAAACCAGACGAGATCCTAATTCTCACCTTTCAAAAACTCTTTTGAGCGCTAAGTCCCTATCTACCCTGCTTCGGTGGGCTTATAGCCAAATCGCCACTATTCGAGATGTACATTCAAATACCAGGAAGAGAAAGTCTAACATAAATCAAAGTATGATTATGGCAGCAATACATGTTTTTCTGGAATAAATGAGTAAGTAAATAAAAAGAACAAGGGGCTCACAAATTACAGACAAATTTAACGAAAGGCTCATGCGAATCCCCACAAACTCCCTAAAGGTTACCACTGGATAGCATATACAAGTTGTATGGTCACCATCACCAGAAAAATGGAGTTCAACCAGCCGAGCCCAGACCTCTTCTGAAAAAATCGGGAGATGTGGACCCGAAATTGTGCCAATCGTGATAGATTTGATTGCTGCGTGGAAGTGTATTGCAGGATGAAAGTGCAACACACTTCCACGAAGCAATCAAATCTATCTCATAGAAGTTTCAGCGAGACTATAAAGGAGTCTGAGTGAGGAAATGGATCCAGATCTTTTATTTCAAGTTTTGAGATATGGAATTCGGATTGATCTCTGGGTTGAAAGCAGAAATATAATTCACGCGATCAATCAGACTGAAACTATCGGCAGATAAATAATAAGAAACAAATACGGTATAGACAATACATACCGTATTGTCTATACCGTAACACATATAAGAAATGTATATTTCGTGATCTGCATGTTTCCTCACATTTTAAATTTATGATAGTTATAATATTTTTCTAATGTATTTTGTCGTCCAAATGGCCGCAGAGAAAGCGTGTTGTATTCACCTTGGAGGATTCGGGTTCAATTCCTGGATCCCACATCTTCAGATTTTTTCCGGAGGAGGTCCGGACCTAGTCCCATCCTCTACCTGAGGACTGACTCTATTAAGAG
>WUQG02033824.1:0-10929 GCA_011317285.2 Androctonus mauritanicus
AAATAACCTTCTAGTTCAAAAACTACAGAGTTGGAAATGTTGGTGAATACGAATATCAAATAACTCGCCAAACAACCCTGGATTAATTTTGATTTCGAGTTCGTCAACTCTACCAATAACTCTAGATGGTGAATACGGCGGTAAGATGGGAATAGAGAGAATCGAGATTGAAGAGAATTTACGATAATACTGGTGTCGGCGGCTCGAACCAACCTTGAGTTGCTGAAGTAATTACCGATAACTTTCTGAAATGATAGGATTTTGTCGTATAATTAGAGATCGGAGCTGAGTCGTAGCTGTGCGGAAACTCTCTACTCTAGATACAAAAAGCAACGCTACAACTCATAACCTCGCGTATGCGCAAACCGTAGACTTTATCGGTCGGAATTGAGTCGTAACAGTGTGGAAACTCCAATGAGGTTGGTGTTTCCGCTCAGCATGATTTATTAAAATGCGTACAGAGAGTGTGCAATTTAATAAATCATGCGCACTCTCTATTATCGCGCGTATGATTTATTAAAATATAGATTGCAGGTGTATTTTATATATGTATAATCTTTACACCTGTAACCTGTATAACCTGTAACTTTTTCTCGTTACAAATTTATAGTGCGAAACGTGGTCCAGTCCTGCGGAAGGTTCAACAAAATTATAGAAGCGGTGATTGATGATTGGGTTCAGATCTCATGAATAGATTTTCAAAAACTCTATTCTAGAGTAGAAACCCGAAATATTTCCACGAGTCTAAGCTGGCCGACATTTTCGAACTTCAGAATGAATGAAACTTCATGAACTATATCACTGAATTTCAGTGGCGGAACTTAAAATTTTTGGCGCCCCTGCAAAATATTATTGCCACAAATAAATAAATTTTTATGGTAATAATATTTTGTGGCCCCTACGACAATAAAACGAATTTTTATGTAGATATTTTTATTAGAAAATAACAAAAAAGAAAAAAATTGTATCATTTAAAACACAATTGAAAATTATCAAAAGAAAATATATTTAAAATTTAAAATTCTTCCTCTTGGATTTTAAATTTGCAAAATCTCTAATCACATCTTTTATTTCCATATTTTTGGCTACTGCTCCTATTACCGCACTGTTCTGATTCAATGAATGTTTCACTCTTTTCATGATGCATTTAATTTTTATTATGTTATATTGTTAATTTAAAAAAAAAAAAAAAAGGTAAAGAAAGTACAGACAAAGAGGATTTGGGCCCCCGTTGCGGGATCCGCGCATTATAGTTCCATTGCTGTATACACGAATGTATATAGTATGTGTATGTATATATATATATAATAAATCTGAAATGCCTGAGTGCGTGTGCGCGTTTATAACGCGAGAATGGCTGAATGGATTTTTATGAAACAACTTTTGTTAGGGGATTTAGGCAGGAAGATTTGAAGACAGATATTGATTATTAGAAATTGATTTTATATATTGTAATTGGCATAAACTACTTGATAAAACTCAAAGATGGAAGATCAACGCTATTTGAGCAACCTCATTGGGTTACAGTGATCACGTGACATGTTAGCTGTCCGATATCATTGGATTACATTCGTTACTATGTTCGTGTCTTTGGTAACTGAGCAGTCTCATTGGTCATAATGGCCACGTGACCTCAATGAGACTGTTCAGTTACTAAATTAATAGCGGATATCGAGTCGTGTGCTACTCGATATCCGTCATTAATTTGATTCTTTATTTCGTTATTTATTATTATTATTATTATAAATATATATTATTAATTAATATATTATTTCGTTAAATTATTGAATTTCAGATTTCATATTTAAAGGTTTTTAACGTTTTTTTTTTTTTAATCTCTAATTTTCTATTGATTATAGCTTATATTACCTTATTTAGCCATAATATACATAAGTTAAATTTTGATTAGGCTTAGTGACCAAGTATTATTAGCATCCATGGCTATTAGATATAGGCCCTATTTATTTTATATATATATACTGTATATATATTTTTATACATATAAATCTAAATTGTTCAATTATCGGACAAGATAGGCTGAATCGATTTTATGAAATAATCAACGTATTTCCTAATGCCCCTTAGGATTGTCAGTATCATTACCACGTGCATCGATGTCCACGTGTAAAGAAACGAAATCTTCATTGCCATAGCAACGCAGCAGTTTGACTTATATTAATAGAATTTTCGAATTATTTATGCGGTTACTGATTTGTTATTTAATCTATCAGCATTTTTTAATCTGATTATTTCATAATTTTCACTAATGTAAGTTTTTATTATGTAGAAGAATACCGGTATGTATTTGACATTAATTCACGTAGTTCTTGGTGCTCTTCGTTCGAGACTATGTCATATCATTTGTTGTTTTGATATAAAGTTTTTGTATAAAGTTATAAAGTGTACATGATACAGTTGTATAAATTTCATAATGCCACGAAAAAGAGGGAACTCTTCGGATCGATTGTTTAAACATGTTCTAGATCTGGGCCGTGGTCGGAATCATGGTTTTATAAAATTTACATTGCATAATCGAAGCGTCTTAACAGACGCGGCTCAGACAAGGATTAGAAAACCGGTTACTAAAGTATATTTGTAGACCAGCCATTAGCCAGGTTTAGAATCTAAGCCGCGTTTTCTTGCGCATGCGTTAAATTTTCATAGTTTGTAGAATCCTCCATATTTATTTGAGTTACTATTGAGTGAACTATAATTTAAAGAATACGTTAAAGGTTTTAAGCGTAACTTAAAACATTCTTCATTTCGAACTTCCGCCATTTTACTGACGTCATCGATAGAGTTCGAGATAATGATGGGCTGAAAATTTTCAAACGACAGAGGCGCGTAGGAACTGTAATCTTCAAAATGGCGGCTAATCCTTGGCTGTTACAGCCGAGGATTAGCCGCCATTCTGTTAGACTCGGCATACTTAACGTCTTTGCAATGTTTTTAAAACCACGAATTATCTGAACGCCGTCAAGATGCGGTTTTTGCTGTAAATCGTGGACGACAGAAACTCCGTTTAAACAATCGGCCCATAGTGTTTCTGATATTTATTATTGGTACCATTTTTTCCAGTCGTATCTAAGTGCATCGTGTCTTTAACTCGAGCATTCAATCAAAAATGATTAGAAATACTATCATCAACAGTAAAATTATGGAATCTCATTAAACTGGAATTTGAGATCATGATAGAGATCAGTTTACATACTGCATCATGTTTTCTCCTCTAGCAGTACTTCGAATAGAGATTCGTAATGCTGGTAATATTAAAATTATAAAAAAAAATTAGATCAGGTTGTTTACCTTATGAGAATTTGTTTACCATATTGTTTTTTAATTATTTCTGTAGTAGTAATTAATACGAGCACTTAAGAGATGAAAGTCGTGTTAGTTTCAGAATCTCTAGATGATCTGTAATCATCTAAAATCATTTTTTCTTTCTTAAAATCATAAAATATGTTTCATTCTGCTAATGTTTGAAGAATCGAATAACAGCAGCAATAATAATAATAATACGTTTTGCACTAGCGACTTGACGAATAGTAATAGCATATTTTAAAATTTACAATATGGGAAGATGTCAAGTTATTGTTATGAATGTAGTAATAATACATGAAACGACTGAACCTAATATTATTTTGTTATATATATTAACTAACATAATTACTCGAAAATTATTACAATTCAGCATTTCCAATTCAATCGATTATTAATGAACTAATCATATACATTAGTTGGAAGTTAAATTAATACAATACGTTTCAGTTAAATTAAGTACAATCACTAAAAATAGATCATTTCTGATTTATAATAATAGCATTAAGATTTATTGTTTCATTTTGCAACACATTTGGTAAACAGGATGATTTACTGTGACAACTAACCCCGAAAAAAAGGCGAGTTATCAAAAATACAGTACTTTTTTTTTATTAAAAATGACTTGAAAAATGTGTAAAGATAATATTCTACTAAAAATTAACATTTATGGAGAAATGGTATCTAGAATCGAACCGAATTTTTTTTTTGTCTGGAGAATCGATTCCTGAATTTTTTGCTTGAAATCGAAACCAGAATTTTTTTTGTCTGGAATCGAATCCTGAATTTTTTGTCTGGAATCGAATCCAGAATTTTTTTGTCTGGAGAATCGATTCCTGAATTTCTTGTCTGGAATCGAACCCAGAATTTTTTTGTCTGGAGAATCGATTCCTGAATTTTTTGCTTGAAATCGAAGCCTGAATTTTTTGTCTGGAATCGATTCCTGAATTTTTTGCTTGAAATCGAATACTGAATTTTTTGTCTGGAATCGAGTCCTGAATTTTTGTCTTGAAAGCGAAGCCTGAATTGTTTGTCTGGAATCAAACCCATAAGTTTTTGCCTGGATTCGAATCCTGAATTGTTTGTCTAGAATCGAATCCTGAAGTTGTTTGTCTAGAATCGAATCCCGAATTTTTGCCTGCAATCGACAAATTTCAATTAAAAAAACAGTCTAAATAGACGATAAAACTGAAAACTAAAATAGATTTGTAGCGAAGCTGCTGTTCGAAAATATCAGTTCTTTTTCTGAAACGAATGAAGAATTACGAAAATAATAATCTATTATTAGATATTTCCAGCAGTAATAAGAGATCTTCAGAAACAAACACTCTATCTCTTTAAAAAGGAAAAAAAAAACTGCATAACAAATTACATGCTAATTATGAAACTTAAGCGTATTATATATGTGTACACAAAAGAAGCAAAGTTAAAGTTTTTAAACAATTATAATTAGGAAATAAGATCTGCAGTTAAACCGATATAAAACCTGTCATTTAATATTAATAATTTCAAAAATGATAAATGAATTACTTCAAGCGTATTAAAATTAATTCCTCCATCTCTCATTAAGAAGCAGAAACTACTTTAGAATCAACTCCGAGTAGATTAAAAAGAAAAAATTGTTTAAAAAAAAAAACGTTTGAAGGTAATTCAAAACTGCAATTTGGCCATTCCAGTCCGTGTAATTGGACACGCTCAACGTTATTTATCTACGTCTTATCCGTTAATTAGAAAGACATCCTTTTTCCAAAAATTTCCCCTCCGATCTTTTAGAAAAGTGAATGCTTTGCTTGTTTGAAGTAACTTTTAGATAACTGGCTCTTTGCAGCGATGGAATCCCCATTTTGATCAAAGGAACACGACTATCACAGAGTGGCGGAATGTTGTGCAGCTGACATTCGATGGCACGTAAACTGGTTCAGACTGGAAGAGCGGCCATAAACTTCTACTGACTTGTGTGCAATGTAAGCTTCCTTCCACCACTATTGCATTCCCCCCTCGTATTGTTCGGGCTCGTTTCGTTTCTCTCTCTCTCTCTCTTCCCAAAAATCTATTCGGATAAAAATTGATTACTGTGTGTATATTAATCGATTTTAAAAATCTGCAATATCCTCTCAAAACCGATACATGAGTTTGCAATACACAGGAAATATTCAGCGTTACATTTATACCATAATAAATTATGAAGTTTATACTTACTGTCAAAAGCAAAGATCGTCTTCGCCAAGAATCGAGGCCAAATGAAATATTACTTAATATAATAATGGAAAAAGCAAAGAAAGAAGAAAGGAATATTGGCGTTATATCAGAATTTCTATGAATTCCACAACTTCTAGAATATGAATAAATCAATATATGACTCATTTATATATATATATATATGTAATATTTTATTTATAATCGTTACAAACTTTGCCATATTTTTAATATTAAAAACACAAAAGTAGTTCAAAAAAAATTGCTCGAATTAATTATTGAGATTGCTCACCATGTTTTAAAGAAGATAGTAAAAAAAAAATTTAAAAGTATAAAAATGGAAACATGAGAAGAAACTGTCTGGACAGTTTAAGAAGATAAGGGGAGTTCGGACTAATTTGCTTCATTGAACATGTCCCACTTTCTGTTATCTTAGCATTGAACCAACACACCATCTCTTAAATTGTACCTCCATTTATCGATTCTGTGATTGTATCCTTTCGTCCGGATTGAATGGTCCATAGAAGTTGTGCAACATTTGATTGGTGTCTTCGTACCTCTACAACGGACAATCTGCTTTATTGATATTTTCTGCCCTCCCCAAAAAAAACGGATATACTTTTACGATTTGAGAATTTCACTGGCTTTTTCTTCGATATATAAAAATATGCATAAGAAGCATAATTTTAATATTTTTATTTTTTTTTTAATATTTAAATATTTCATTACTTTACGTCGGTACGGCAGATGGATTTATTTCGTTATCGTTTTACGTTCTTCGAAAATTACCATAATTTCTATTGTGCGTGAGCTAAGTACGAATCCAGAAAAGATTCTTCAAAGGATAACTGTACGTGCGATTGGTCATACTTTCCATCCAACTTGTCTTATTACCATTGACTCCAAGAAAAATAGTCAGATAATGGTACTCCAACCAACATTATAGAGTTCACCGAAAAAATGGTTCATTTATCATTTAAGTAAGGTATGTGGCATTTGGAACGGTTAAATTTATTAATATTTAAGATTCTTTGCCCCACCCAGTGATAAAAACGGACCAAAAACCAACCCAGTAAGGCCATCAGGACAAATTTCAAAAATGCCACTGAAAAAATAATTCAGTGTTTTTCCGAATTATACGACTATTTTTAGTTGTGTTTTGCCAGAAAATTTCGATTAGTGTCTCCACCGAAAACTTTCTCTAGATGATATATAGTGTTATCTGGAAAAAAAACCACCACTAAAAGAAAAAAATATATATATATAAAAAAAATTACCTCCAGAAACTTTGTAATGTCTTTAAAGTTGTTTAAAATTATCAGTATGATTTTCTATTACGTGAAGTGTTCTCGGGATCGTTAAAGTTGGTTCCAAACCGGAAAACGTTCTCAAGAATTTTCTTTAACTCTTCAATCTAATATTAACTCTAAATGACGTTTATTGGCGAATTTACTCGCTAGCCTTATAAAATTTTGTTATAGTTTTCTATAAAGTACCGTACGTAAATATTATATTTAAAAAAATAGTTTTTTTTGTGTGTATTTTCTGCATGCGATTTTTTGCATTCTGTTGTATGTAGAATAAACATAGTGCCATTATAAATCTAGACTAAATATAGTTCGTATCTTTTTTTTTATTCAGTTAATTATTTAATTAATTTGCATTTATGTTAATAACTTAATTTTTGTGAAATTATCATTGTCACGACTTTTATATCTTAAATAAATGGTTTACAAAAATATTTTAAGGGAAGGTAACTGATAGATTAAGAAAATTGTTAAAACCGGATGATCTCTTATCCGGAATACTATTATTTAAAAATAATGCACATAAATACAAAGTAATAACTGTATGCATTATAATATTATATATAAATATAACACGTGTGAGAGTATTAATGGAATATGTTATAAACAATATAACACGTGAGTATGTGCATAATGCGATATACATTTTTGTTTCTATTGTTATTTATTTAAATTTTACATTGTTCATAAAATATTCTATAAGGTAACACATAACATATGTGAAATATACACAAATATGACACCTGAATATTGTGTTACATTTATCTCCGTTATGTAATGTATGCATTTTTCCTTCTATTATTAGCCTATTTATTTAAATTTTGCATTGTTTATAAAATATAAAATAACACGTACCATATGTGAAAAACATATAAATATAACACGTGAGAGTATTGTGTTATGTTATAAACAATACAGCACGTGAGTATTATATTTATGTGCATGATGTGATATACATTTTTGTTTCTATTGTTATTTATTTAAATTCGACATTGTTTATAAAATATTCTATTAAATAACACATAACGTATGTGAAATATACATAAATATGACACTTGAATACTGTGTCGAATTTATTTGCGTGATGTAATGTATACATTTTTGCTTCTATCATTATTTGTTCAAACTTTGCATTGTTTATAACACGTACCGTATACGAAACACACACACAAATTTAACACCTGAATATTGTGTGGTATTTATATGTCTGGTATAATACATATTTTTGTTTAAATTATTATTATTATTATTATATTTATTTTTCATGTTTTTTTGAGTTAAAAACAAGACTATGGAATTTTTTTTAAATCGTTAAAAACATGTAAGGGAGAAGAGAACTACTTTATATAAATAATGATTTTGGTATTTATTATTGAATACCAAAAAAAATTTCCATATAAAAGCAACAGAGTAACCTCTGAAAAGGTATTTTAAATAACAAACCACTTTAAAAAAAAAAAATACAGGCAGATACAAATTAGAAACAGTTTGAAAGGAAGAAAAAAAAAATGATGCGAATCACTATTAACGTGAAACCAGAAATTTTGATCCATCCTTTTTTTTTTATTTACTTATTTTTATACATTTTTTTGTGACTTTGTGCATTGTTATTCGGTTGCGGTTTTTTTACGAAAATCTGTAATCATTATGTTAACGACCGGTTGTATTAAATGTTGGTTCTTTTTTTTTTTAACTATAGATCATTGAGGGGAGGTTAGAGTCGACTATGCTGATCGTACAGTTAGTTGGCTCATTAAGGATGGAAGCGAACGAGAAAAGGAAGAAGGGGTGCCAAAAACAGTAGGTGAGAGAGAGAGAGAGAGGAACCGATAAACTGTGGAGATGTAACTAATTAACCGGGATATGAAAAAAGCCATTAAAATCGCTTTTGCCAAGCATTGATTCGATATCAGGAGAGTTTGCTGCACGTCATCTCGAATCTAATCGTATTAACTTAAAACTATGCTGTTATTTAAACTGCTGCGATTGACAAAATATGTAGCCAACGAGTGATGCATTAAACAAATGAGTTTACAGAAACAGTTCATTAGTGAGAAAACTAAGTCGTGGGGTGCATAGCTGTCATTCTGTTTACCTTCTGGTGATTAAATATTATCTGTTTATTCTTGTCTCTCATCAATAAAACATGATGGAAGAATGAATAATTTTGATTAAATTATTTATCATAAATAGCATTTTGTTTACTCGTAATCATTATTAAGTGAATAAGATTATGAGATTTATATATATATATATTTATACAAAGAAGAAATATATATATATATTTTTTCCATTCTCTTTAAACTTGGAAAGTTTTTTTTGTTGAAAAGTTACTTGTTTTTATTGAGTTTTCATTCTATTTATAACCAACTCTACCTCGGGAGAATAAAATTGGTTTCAGTTGATAACTTAAAACTTTCGATTTGTTACGTAGTTCATGAAAAATTCGTCAAAAATTGAACACGAAGAAGACATAATTTTCTTTTTTTATATATTATTTTTTTTCCTCATCTTTAAAATTTTTATTTTTGATGAGAAAATTTTCTTAAATTTCTTTGAATTGAAAAAAGAAAAAAAATATTCGCGTATACATTTTTTATATTGACTTTCTTTTTTTTTTCTGGGTGGAAAATTTGTAGTAAAAATCCTCGAGGTTTTAGAGAAATTTGATCGAATCGATCTCACACCGAAGCGAAAAAGTTTCTTGTGTTTCTCTCTCGTAAAGATTAAAAATTAATAAATATAAAAAATTAAAATGATATCAGCAGATAAAGAAAAAGAGTGGGGTGTAACGAGAATGGTATAGTAGGAAGTGCAAACAGAATTAGAGACCATCAAACCAACTCCACCACCCCTGATCACCTTATCACGGCACCCCAAGCACCGAGCTCTCTTTGCCATTTAGGGAAGTAGTTGTATCTTTACCCAAGGGAATCTGTTCTTAGCAAAAGATCTCGTCTTGTCACCTGCTAGGAACATAGCATCCAGCTTTCGCTCCATTTCTCCAGAAAGTAACTTTGGTAAAACATCAAGTCTTTCTTTCTTTTCCTTTTCATCTTTTTATTGTGAAATCTCTGATCGTCTTCTGGGAATGCTTCCTGAAAGCTTCTTTCTTAAATTCTTCCAGAAGCGAAATGTGGTTTGTTCTTCCAGCATAATTGCGAAAGAACTTTTTTTGATTTATATAAAAAAAAAAAGTTATTTCCATGCAGAATACGCGAATTTTATTCTAAATATTAAATTTTAAAATAGAAAATTTGCCATCGGAATTTTTTTTTTATTTTTGCATTTTTCAAAATCGACAGCGATAATTTGATTAGATTAACTATGTAAAATATGGAATATTAGTTTGAATTTTTGATACAGTCTGATTCTATGAATATTAACTATGGATTTTTTTTAATCATTTTAGATAATTCTGGTTGATTTCTTTGCATGTCCATTCTCTTACAATTATGTAAAAATGAATAGATGCATACATTAACACAAAAGCAAATGCAAGATGATCTATGCAAACAGATAAATGCTACCTATAAATCACAGAATTTTAAATGCAGATTAATGCTAGTTTATGCAAAGTGATGCAAGGCGATATAGGCAAGAGAAAGGATCATAGATTTATATTTCTGGATGCAAGCGATGTATGTTTTTTCATAGTCTATATTTTTAGTATTTAAATTAACGAAAAGATTTCTAGATGGATGAAAACAATGTGCAAAACTTGATAATCATATGCAAAGAATCCATATATAATGGTATGATATTTGTATTCCTTGCATGCCTGCTTTGATTCTAATAAATGAATCAGATAAAAACAATGCTTTATGTCAAGCATTGTTATAGAAACAAAGAGAGATTTGATGTTTTACATAAACAATAAGAAAATAAAAGAAGATAACAATAAGCGGATGAACGACAGCGACTTAGAAAACATATGCAAGCAGATACTGTACTTGAAAGAAAATATTTGCATTTATGCGCAGCAACTGAACTGCGTGTATTATATGCAAACAGATACTGTACTTGATAGAAAAATATTTGCTCTTATGCACAGCAACTGAACTTCGGGTAATATATGCAAGCAGATACTGTTCTTGAAAGAAAATAT
>WUQG02033835.1:0-10928 GCA_011317285.2 Androctonus mauritanicus
TTCATATTCTGCAGTGCTCTCTGCATAACATACAATATAACTTATATCGTAACTTCTACCGCGCAATCACTTTTCAATATAAATTTTGGTACAGTATATTGTATGGAAAAAGGTTTACTGCAAACTCTCTAATCTCTTCAAAAATCCAAAGTTTAAGTACAGAGTGTTGCACAAAGCAAAAGTTAGCTATCAGCCAAATAGCTGATAGCTAGTGAAGATAGTTACTGTGCATGCACTTTACCATAACTTGTTTGAACAAAAAGGTGCCAATTAAGTTATTTACTGTTTTCAGTATTTGCAGCTCAGCTTTTAGTTCATTATTTTTAAAAATATTCAAATACTGTATATGTATGATTAAGCTATATATATACTAGCATAATTGCAAACATTTTGCAATAATAGGTCTAATATATAATCAGCAGTATATAACCATTGCTTTGTAATGTCTAATAGATAACTATATAACTGCACTTAAAGCAAGTACGAATAAACAAAATTTATTCCTACTTGCTTTAAGTGCAGCTATATAGTTATCTATTAGGTCTAATATAGATTTGAAAATATAAATCTGTATTTCTAGTTTACTATTATTTACTCTTGTAAGTCAATATTTGTGGTTATAATATACTCATAAGCAAGCGCGCACACACATGCGTGTATATGTAATATATTAGTAATAATTCACTTTGTAAATTTAAAATAAAATAATGAACTTTTGATTTATAAAGTGCATATTTCACTTACCTTTGACAGTAACCATAAAAATGTTGATTTTCTTTAAGCTAAATCTCACATGAAAGTTGTTATCGTGAAGGGGTAAATGATTTGTATATTTTTCAGAAATATTTATTCTGGATTGAGATAAATATTATCCAAATCTAAATAGAGATTATTTTCAGCATCAGATTCAGAATATGCATTCTGCCATAATGTTTGCCTGAATAATCTATAGAATAAATTTTAACCCATCCACATCAGCTGGTTAAATTAGTTGGCAGTTTATCCTAGAGATTTGATCTTGTACAATGCTGAAGCTAAATCTGCAGATTAAAACTTGTGCAACCAACCCTCAATCAGTTAATAGATTTAGCTATCAATCTCATTATTCAGCTTAATTGAAATTTATTTTTTAACATTTGTAATTTTAAAGTTGAATATGTTGAAGAAATAAATGAAAAACTATATCTTAAAAGTTGAAAAAAATAGCATAAGAAACTTTGAATTTATTATATGCATATAATAAATAAACAACTTCCTTCTGACATTAATCCTAAAATAGAATAATCATATGACAAATATAATCTAGTGAGAATGTTCAGATTTACCTAAAAATACTTTTGGAAATCTGAAAAATACATAAAATTGCTGGAATGTTTAATGCTTTCAAACCAGACTATTTTAATTTTTATTTGAATGGGGAGAAAATGGTTTTCTGGATCAATGGGCTTATTCATTTAAATTGAGAAATTTCAAAAATTGACTTTATAGGAAAATTCTTATGGCACTGAACTTTGCAAATTTCCTAAGAATTTTTAATTTAAATACTAAGAATTTTTTAATTTTTGAGGAATCTAAACTATTACTTGAGGTCTCATTTTGAAACAAAAAGAAAACAAGTTATTAAAAATTATGAAAATTATTTGATATTTGGGAATAGATGCACCCAGTTTTTAAAAAGATACCTTAAATATTTTTTTTTGTTTTTCAAATTTAAGCAAAACAGCTCATAGTTAACATACAAATATATCACAATCATTAATTTTCTTCTAGTTTATGGCAATCTCATGTCTCAATAATCTCCAAAAAGTCCTATCTTTACAAAATTTCATCAAGATAATTAAACTTAAGATGATAGATTAATTTAATAAAAAAGTTATCTCATATTTAATCTTCCCTTTTTTCTTTTATTTTTACTAGATTATTATTGATTTTTTTAAAGAATCTTGACTTATGTATAGAATATGATAGAAGCTCAGCTTATAAAATGAGGGTAATAACTGATTTGGTATAATCTGATATATAATCTGTTTAGTTGTCTTTTTAACATAGAATGAAGAATAATTTAATGGATATGTAAGATATATAATTATTTAATAGCATAATACATTATAATGTTTCAAGTCATAAAATTTATTTTCATTTGATTGAATCACTGCTATGGCAGATATGAATTACAATATCAGACAAGGTGTCAGCTGACAGCTGTTTTCAGAAGGCTTAGAATTTGTATAACTGCAAATTCTAAGGCTTTTGAACTAATAAACTAAATAATAAATTATAATAAACTATAATAATAAAGTTTTTATTAATTTATTAGTATAGTTTAAGTATGTTCATTTTTCTTCAATAAATAATAATTATTTTGCAAAATTAAATAACTTTTATGTTAATTTGAATATATACTTTTATTAAAGAAATGCGTGTTTTCATTGATGATGTCTTTTTTCTTTTGCAGAAAATTACTATCTAGTGACCGTAATCCTCCCATAGATGATTTAATAAACTCAGGGATTTTGCCCATTTTAGTACATTGTTTAAAAAGACATGATAAGTAAGAAATTTTATGAAATATAAAAAATAATCTAAATGAAAGTAATATATAAATTTTGATATTGTATACTTGAACTTGAACTATTTTCTTTTACTTTAACTTCCAGCCCTTCACTTCAGTTTGAAGCTGCTTGGGCTTTGACAAATATTGCTTCAGGAACATCTCATCAAACTCAGGCTGTTGTAAATGCTGGTAAAATTTATGCCAAATTAATTAAAATTATTTTAAATAATTTTTTTTGCTTTGAATAAATACCTTGTTTTATATGTAGGTGCTGTGCCATTATTTCTAGAACTACTTCATTCCTTGCATCAAAATGTTTGTGAGCAAGCTGTTTGGGCTCTAGGAAATATCATAGGTATTATTGTATTATTGGTATCTTGTATTATTAGTTTAGTATCTTGTATTATTAGTTTTCATAAATGAATATATATAATATATAAATAATTCTAAGTGTGATTTATTAAATTATTATATTTCATTGCAGGAGATGGCCCCCAGCTTAGAGATTATGTGATAAGGTTAGGAGTAGTACCTCCTCTATTGTCCTTCATTAAGCCAGATATTCCTTTATCATTTTTACGTAATGTCACATGGGTTATTGTAAATTTATGTCGCAACAAAGATCCGCCACCACCTGTAGAAACTATTAAATTGCTTTTACCAGCACTTTGCATGCTTATTCATCACAGTGATATAAATGTGAGATTTGTTAAAAAGACATTTTTTTGATAACTAAGTTTAAAAAATTTTAATATAAACTATGGTTATTCTTTCAGATTTTGGTTGATACTGTTTGGGCTCTATCATATCTTACTGATGGTGGAAATGAACAAATACAGGTATTTTTAATGTTTGAATTTTTTATACTAAATCCAAATCTAAAATTATAACAGATAATTTAATTCACATAAAAAATTGTTTAATATTCAAAGCAATGAATTCATCTTTAGTAAATTTTATTTTAGATTTATTTTATTAAATTTTTTAATTTATATGTCTTAAATTTCTTAAATTATTGGAAAGAAATTTAAAAAATTTTTGCTGTTAAAGTAGCAATTAACAGCAATTTAAATCTTGAAAATTATGCTGTTAAGCATAATTTTCAAGATTTAAATATCCATGTTAATATAGCATTATATTTATAAAATTATCAAAATGTTTTTGATTTATATAAAATCTATCAAAAACATCAAAATAATTGAATTTTGTGCCTTTTTATATGTTATTAATATACAGTGCGTTAAGTAATTATAAGACCACCACATTTGTTCAAATGTAAAAAAAAATAGGGTCAATAAATCCTTTTCATTTTATAAATATGTTTTCAAACAACACAATAGACTAGCTGATGCTGCTAATGTTGCAATTCTTTTATTACTTTTCAGAAATGAAACAAAAGCAAGAAATAAGCTGTTAAGAAATTATAAGACCAATTAAAGTTTAGCATAAAAATAGAGAAAAATATTTAATCCATATAAATATTATTCAAGGAAATTGTGCCTTCCCATTGTCTTATACAAATTAAGCTACACTACTCATGCTTGCAAATGTATGAGAATATGTCACAGGGAAGGGGCATTGTGTTTTGAAGAAATTCAGCAAATTTTTTTACGTAGGTGCTGGACTCTCTGAACATGTAATTGCTGAAAAAATTGGAAAGTCCGAAATAGCAGTGGACAATGTTATCAAAAAAGGTACAGCCTATGGAAAAAATAAATGCTCAGGAAGAAGGAGAAGTTAACTTCCAGAGACATTAGACAAATGTGTCGACTTGCTGTTAAGGAGGAGTTATCAACAAGAGAAATTTCTATGGAAATGAATAGTCAAGTATCTCATGTCATGCAGGGTAATATTGTTTACACAAAGCTGAAACCAAAACTACTCCCACATCATAAGCAGGCACGACTTGAATGAACTAAAGAAATGATGTCTTGGAGATCAGAATGGTATAGCATAATAACTTTTTCCAATGAGAAAAAGTTTAATCTGAATGGTCCTGATGGGAACAGGAGTTATTGGCATGACTTACAGAAAGTGCCTAAAGAATTTTTCAGTCGTCAGACGGGTGGAGGTTCTGTTATGGTTTAGGATGCTTTCTCAGCCTCTGGAAAGGCTGACTTAATGCATATTTCTTAAATGATGAATTCAAAACTATCAGGATCTTTTATACAACAATTTAATTTCTTTTGGTCCACATCTAGGAAGGGAAAACTGGCAATTTCAACAGGATAATGCTGCATGTCATGCATCTAAAGCTACAAAGAAGTGGTAACAGGATCAGGGCATTCAAGTCTTGCCATGGCCATCAAAAAGTCCCGATTGTAATCCCATCGAAAATGTCTGGGGGCACACTTAATCAATGAGTTTATGCAAAAAACTGCCAATTTTCTTTTGCATATGAACTGAAGATTGAAATAATGAGGCAATGGGATGCGTTAGAAGTGAAAACATTAACTCGCTTGGTGAATTCTATACCAGATCGCATGTTTAAAGTGATTGTTAACAAAGGAGGTTCAACATTTTATTAGATATTATTATTTTTCCTTTAAATGCTTTAAGTTTTGATTGGTCTTATAATTTCTTAATGCACTGTAATATATAATTATATGTAATTATATACTTTATATATAAATAGTTAAATGGTTTTTCAAATTATATTTACTCTATAAATACTTAATATTTAATCAAGTGTATTAAGCAAACATTTTACTAGAATGAAAAATGGGGACAAAGAAGATTTGATGCTTGAATTCTTTTTCTTGGAAATTTTTAAAAAATTTTTAAATTTAAAGTTTTTATGCAAGCTACTTTGTTTTTGAAGAATTTTGAAATTTTAGTAAAAAACTACTTAAAATATATCTACTACAAGTCAATTAAGCAGGAATTTAATCATGAATTCAAAACAATAAAATAAAAAAAGTTTTTGGCCTACAATATCCTCATTAGTTGCAAAAAAGAATAAATAAAAGAAACAGAAAAGGAACAAATATATATTTGTTGGATTTGTAATATATATTTCTGGAGTCTTATATTTTTTAAATGATACAATTATTATTGACATTATAATCATTAATTTCATTTATATAATAATAAACTATACATATACACAAGAAATATAAGAGATAATAATAAGCTAGCTCAATGTTCTCAACTATGGGTTGTATTAAATTTTTATGGCTTGCAAAATGATAACTCAAAGCTTTTTAAAAATTATAGATTATGAATATTTGGGTTGTGATACCATTACAAACAAATACATTGGGTGGCACAGCAAAAAAGTTGGGGAACATAGTGCTGGCTCATTTCTTTCCTTTTTTGTTGTTACATTGTTTTGAATTCATGATTAAATTCCTGCTTAAATAGCTTGCAGTGGATAGATTTTAATGTTAGTATACTTAAGAGACTGTTTGTGGAAATTGTCATAAAAAAATTACTTTTTTAGTTAATTGAAAATCATATTCTGCACCCATATTTTTATGTGTGATCATTCTCTCTCTAATTTCTGGTTTTTAAATAAAAAAAATAGAATTTTATTAAATTTGTCTGACTAGTAGTTATAAGTGCAAGATTTATTCAAAAGATTCAAATTGAATCTCAAATCTTAATAGTTTGTAGTTCTCAAGTATTTCAGAAAGAGTTTGGTGTAAAATAGAATTTTGAATTATGTATTAGTAGGTGTATAATAATATAGTTTTCAAATTTGTTATATAAACTGATAATAATTCAGTAGTGTACAATAAAAACTTGCTAGAATTTTAAATTTCCAAAGTATGAAACCATTGATATATTGCTTATTACATGGTATTAATAAAAACAATTTAACTAATTTAAGGATTCACAATAATTAACTATATTTAAAAATAAATGTTTAGTTAAAAATATGATCATATTTATAACTAAACATTGAAATGACTTTTTCAGTTAATTACTTAACTAAAAAAATCATTTTTTTTTTTTACTAAACTTTTAAAATTTTTCAATATCATAATTTTTGCAAATTATTTTATTATAATTTATTTTTTTATTTCAATTATTTAATCTTTCTATTAACTAACTAAATAAAAACAAGTAGTAAAAAGAAAATTTAATTTTATCATATGAAAATATTTCCAGAATAAAATATTTAAAAAATTTTCAGAATTTTCAAACAGAAAAATAGAATCACAGTTAATTTTTAAATCTTAATGAATTTAATAATTGCTTGTTACAATATTTTTAAAAAATTTGCAGGATATATGCTATGTAGAATTAGCTAATTCTTTTGAATGAAGTTTTCTTGAATTGATATTGTTGATATTAAATAAAAACATTTGATTCTTTATAATTGATCATTTTTCTGAATTATATATATATAGTCCTCAACTTAAGATGGAATTATATTTTGTAATTCCATTGTAAATCGAAAATGACCCATAATAGAAATAATTTTATTAGTCATAATAGACAATTGAATAGTGAATCTTCTAAGATGGTATAATTGTCTAGATTTGATCCCAAATCCCCAGGGGTGGTAAACGATTGCTTTACTACATTTTTAATAAAACAAAAAAAGTATTTTTAGCCAGTATGCTATGAAATAGCCAAGTTTGGAATACCTTAAGGCACTTGTAAGATCAGAATATAAGTTGAGAATTATCTGTAATTTGATAATTTTTTCAAAATAGTGCATTTTATTTCCATTCAGTGTTGTCTCCAACTCCTCCTGGACAAATGGCAGCAGCTGCCAATGCTGGATATGAAATTCCTGCACGTCTTCGAACACTTCATAATCTTGTTATACAATATGCATCTCAAGGACGATACGAAGTTGCAGTACCATTATGCAAACAAGCTTTGGAAGATTTGGAAAAAACCAGTGGACATGATCATCCTGATGTTGCAACCATGCTAAATATTCTAGCACTTGTTTACAGGTATTTTAAATTCCTTGTTTTGATAAATTTAATTTGAATTTAAGCTTAATTTTAAAATGTTAATTATCTATTTATAGGGATCAGAATAAATATAAAGAGGCAGCAAATTTGTTGAATGATGCACTTGCTATTCGTGAAAAAACATTAGGAGAGAATCATCCAGCTGTAAGTATTTATCATCTTACAATAATTAATTCTATTTAAAAAAAAATACTATTTTAAATCCTTGTACTATTCATATGTGAATATCTCAAGCATACAGGATATGCCTTTTTTTATGATATATTTGATGATGTGTATTGAAATATTATCATCAATTTCTAATTTGATATATTAAAGAAATGGATCTTGGAAATTTTCATAATTTTTGAAATATAAAATCTGATTGTTGTTGTTAATTACTGTGATATTCTGAATTTGATGAAAAAATTGGATAACATATTTTCAACTTCTATATGTAAAGACACAGCTAAATTCACTTTTTATAATTCCTTTTCCTGAGTGTAATAATGATTACATTTGTTTTTAGATAGTACAAATAGGTAATTTCCAAGACGTTTTTAGATATTAATTGCAATAAACAAACAAAAAATGTATTTAAACCAAACAAAATTAATTTGCACTATAATTAATGCTTTTATCAAATATGATTACTCTTTCATGTTAAATAAGACCAGAACTATAACGGTAAATAAAATTCAAATTTTTATATATGTATCTTCTGCTGTACAATATTCTTTTCAACTATGGAATAGTCCATTGCAAAATTAATGTTAGATGTTATATACACTAAAAATATGAATTTATAACTTTAGACAAAGATTATGGTCAATGAAAGATTATTTTTGTCTAAACATTCCAAGTTCTAATTTATTCTGTGTCTGAAATTTGAAAAATTGTTTTCATCGATTTCATTTTTGTTTTCAGTTTTAGTTATTATTGTAAAATGGGCTTAAGCACTTTAAGAAAGTGACTGAGCTGCAAAGTCCAATCCGCTTACTAGTTAACTTCTCAACCCAGGAATTTGCAGTAAAAAATGGTCAAGTTGTTATTTTCATAGATAATTTCTCTGATCTTTGATGTGACTTCTGTACATATTTATACATACAAACTAGAAAAAATTTCCAGTGACAATGTCTTTTAAAAGTACAATATATTTTTGTTTTATTAAGATATGATCAAATCTGACAATTTAATATTTATTACTGTATTTTATATATTTCCCTATTACTGTCTTTCATATATTAAAAAGAAACTGCATAGTAAAAGTGTGAAATTAATAATAATCATATTCTTTTCACTCAAACATTAAATTTTTTATCCAGTTTATTCAGCAAAGTATGGATATGTCTAATAGATATTTGCAAATTTTAACTGATGATGATGCAATCATACAGTGAAATACAGAAGATAATTATAAATTACTTGCATTATTTAAAAATCAATGTGATTTTATTTATTTTATTGATTATAAAATGAATATAATCATTATTCAAAAATCAGTTAATTGAGTTAGACATATGATTATTATTATTATATATGATTCTTCAATGATAAATCAGCATTTTAATTTTTTTGAGAAAATAGATTATCACAGGTACCTCATTTATATAAAACAAAATATTAAATCTCATAGCATTATAAAGCTAATGTATGGTATAATAGTTTAATGCAAATCAAGATAAATGAAACTTTTTGTTAAAAATAAAAAAAATCAGTTTCCATATGTAGTCAGATTTAATCTTCAGATATTTTCTCTTGAAAAATTGCTTGAAAATAGATAAATTGCTTTTGAATTTTTTTGCTAATTAAAAAAAAGCATTTTAAATATTTTATGTTGTAACTTTAAAAAAAAAATAAAAAAAACACATCAATTAGGGGAATATAATTAAATATTTACTGTATATAATATTTTTAATAAAATTTTAATTAATAAATGGAACTATCATAGCTTAAATTTTACTTATCATTAGCCCTTTTGCTTTAAGTCTAATTAATATGCAAAAAAATAAATAAAATTGTAAAATCTTACATAATTTCTGTCAAAATCTTTTGAAATTTTCAGTATTTATTGCAGATTGTTCTTTCTAACAATATAAGCAATTTTTTCAAATTTTATTTTTTCGTAACTTTTTGTTACATTTATGAGATTGTCAAAAACACAATTTTTTTTATATGAAATTTTAGCCATACAACAGAATAGCTAATATTTTTAGATAGCAACAAGTCCTCTGAACAAAATGAGCAATGAATGAAAAAAATTTGTCCAAAGTTTTCAGAAATTATAAAAAAATGGAGTTATATAATATTTGTTGTTTGAAGTTACATCATATAATTTTAAAAAATTACACAAATTCATTGAAATATTGTCATTTTTATTAATATTTCATATTTATTAACTTGTTTTTACTTCATTTACACAATTTTTAGCAGCACTTTTTACAAATTTTTTAATTTATATCAAAAAATCCTAACATATATGAAAATGGTCTCATCTCATACATGAACAGCTATAACATTCTTTATGTTGCTCTAATTGAACTACAGATGATTTATTGTAGCAATCCACCAATACCACATGCTGCAAGTAAAGTAGGCTTGGCTGCTGTAAAGCAATAATGCTATGCCCATTTAAATGGCTACAGGATGTTTGTTTCATTTTTTGTGATTTTCTTCTAAGTTTTGTTGAAATTGCAACAAAAAATGATTAAGATATATATTAGTTTATTTTAACAGACTTAACAAATATTTTCCTATTATCAGCAATATTTTTTAGTTATCAGCATTTTATAAATCATCATATGAAAAATTTGATTTTTATTTAAAATTTCAAAAAAATTTATTTCATTCTAAAATCAAAATAACTTTGGTATATTAAACTATAAAATTGACAAGCTGGGATAAAAATCCAAATTTTGTTGAGCTATTCAAATATAAACTATATTTATTTCCATGTATTTAAAAAACTATTTTGGCAACTGAAAAAATTTAGGAAGCACCATCAATGAATACACACAAAAATACTGATTTGCCAAAGCTGGATTAATAAAATCAGGACTGAATCTTTTTAACTCTTATTTTATTGTTTTTTTAATCATTTTTTTTGTTCCACTTGACATCTATACAGTCAACAGTAGCAAACTGGTTAATCAAATAAATGGTAGCATTGTAGTTCTGAATTATAAAATTATAATCATTAAATTCTGTTTAATTCCAAAAATATTCACTAATGGGGCATTTGGCTAGTAAATAATATACATATATATTTAATGTTAGAAGAATTATTCAAATTTTGCAGCTTTAACCGAAAATCTTCTGTTTAAATTATGCTTTTACTTTTTAAGTATTTGAATTTTAAGGAACTACTAATTGATCTTTTAAATCGGGTGGCCAACCCAAATGATCTTGCGGGCCACTTTGGAAATGCATCATAACTCCGCGGGCTGCATATAAAATTATAT
>WUQG02033846.1:0-10928 GCA_011317285.2 Androctonus mauritanicus
TTTTTACCCTAATAACATACAACTTTTTATGCTATATTTTTTATTATTCCTAATTTGGGTACAGATTTCATTAAAATCGGCCCGGAGAACAGATAAAATTACCAGTATATAACACATATGGTGGATACTGTGCGTCTAAGTAGGCCTACATTATTATTATACAACAATCATTTGCAGTATATTGGCAAATTTAACAGCATCTCTATAACTCGAATTTTCGATAAGTTGAAATTATTTTAACATCCCTTGACGATTCGAGTTATCGAGGTTTGACTGTACTTAAATTCTTGATCATAATCTGCTTCAAATAATACCAATTACTTGATAATTCTATAGAATTTTTCTAACTAATGAAGATTATTTTTCTGTAATTTGATACTGCTAAGCCTAGTGATAGCAAGTGTAAACTGCTGGTGTAAACAAACTATCAAACTCAGTCTCCTGATGGTTTAATTATAGTAATCTGTCACATAAATAAATAAAATAATTATTTAATAGCCAATTTTCTTCTTATTTTCTTAAAATAATGTGCAAAAAATACTTTTTTATTTATAAGAAGTATTAGTTTGTATAAGAATGATGACTTTTATAAAAAAAACTTAATTTTATAAATATTGCTATAATTTGAATTCATAGCAATCATTGTGCTATCTATGCGCTAGATTTAGTACTATTTTTTGATAAATTATTGCATTTTACAATTGTTTTATCAAGATTCATGTCAATGCCTTTTAAATTGGAATTAGAGTGATCATTAAAAATTTATTAAAATATCCACTTTAAATCAGTCTTTTGGTTAATACAATAAAAGTATAAATAATAAGATAAAATTTGATATTTTAATCATTTTTTATCAATTTAAGAATAAATAATGAAATTATAGGTTTCTAAAACCCATGTGTCTAACAGTGTAAAGAATTGGAGGGCAAGATAATCGAGGCTCATCTAACACTGTTACTTAGTCAACTGCAAAGGATTAATAAATTTTCATTATTTAATTTTTGATCCATCATTAAGAATTATTTATAAAATTATAGTGTTAAAAAAGCTAAAATTCACAAAATTTTTCCAGATTATAAAATATATCATATTAAAAAAATATAATATTGCAAATAGAATTTTAAGTTTCCATAAGATTTTAGCTATGAAAACTTTTCAAGCATCTCAAACATATAAAAAAATTAATTAAAAATTCTAAACAATGAGCAGCACATTATATTAAATGTACTTAAAAATTTTGTTATAATTTTTAAATTACAGTAGATTCTTGTTATTTATGGTAGTTATACTCTGTAAATTCTTCACAAATACTGAATTAATGAAAATTAAATCTTTGTACCTATGGGAAATATAGAGTTAGATTCCTGCGAACCTTTCTTCCCAACATTTTTATCTTTGCTTTATGTGTATTTTTCTATTTAAAGACATCTTATTTAATGTGTATTAAGTACTTACAAATAATTACAGCATATGCAATGTACAGTACTATATACTATATTATAATTACAGTAATCATTATTTAATTTTTTAAAACACTAACTATGTAGTAAATAAAATCTTATTTTTGATAGATAGTTGTTTGATGTTGCATGATGTTTGATGTGGCAGCTGACACATTGTCTTTCTGAACTGTGTTGAAAAACTGTATTAGCCTTATTTGCATTGCTTTTTGCCTCAAATCTAAAATCTTGGCATAAGGAGCAAATGTGCAGGAAGTTAAGTGTCTAAATTTGAGGCTGCATTCATGCATAGGATCACATTCTTCTGTAGGACATGAGGATGATATGAACAGGTTTTTGGCCTACTTGCAGTCTTGGAGTGAGCAAGGATAGGTAATGAGACTTTTCTAGCAAACTAATTCAGAGATTACATTTGGCAACAGCTTCCTTTATTAGAGAGAGAATTTACATTGGCAACAATATTTTCACTGCTCAGCAGGAGTCCATGAATAAACACGAAAACTCCATGAAAATCAATTTTGTGGTTACAAACAAATTTTCGAAAATAGTTGAATAAGTTAAATATGGAATCTGTGAATAATAAGAATTGATTGCATTTTTAAGATGATATAATTTGCTACAAAATAATACTGATATTTAAATTATCATTAAATATTAGTATATATAAGACAAAAAAATATTTATTGTTTTGTTAATAATGACAATTGTGTCAGCTATAAAATGAGCCATTAGAAAAGTTTTACAAGAAATTTACTAGCATTAAATTTATTTTATATAAATAATTCAAATAATCATTTAAATTTATGTGAAATTTAGTAAATTTCATATATATGAAGGATTCCTTGGAAATCTTAAAAATTTATATATGAATATTTTCAATAAAAAAAAAATTAAGATAATAACATGATAATTACTATTTTTAAATTTTTAAAATTATGGATATTTTGTAAATTTCAGAGTTTCTAAAAATTTAATATAGATCCAAAGTAAATATTACAAAATGCAGATTATGTCATATGACCTTCAAATTTAAGGGGGAAAAAACAAAAATTAAAAATTAATAAATAATACATTTCTATAAAAATGTCATTAAACAGTTTTTATAAGAACATTTAAATGAAATAGTTTTAACTTCTAATATAAAAAATTTTCTGCAATTATGCTGCCAAATCGTATTAGTTTACAAATATATTAATAATACTTATGCATAATCCAATCTTAAATTTTACCTTAAAAGATATATATCTATCTTTCTGCATTATACTTCTGTTTTTTTTTAATTTTTATTCTTTTTTAGATTCTACATGAAAAAGAAAATCATTATATTTGATATATTACTTGGTAGTTAATATTTGAGAAAATAGTAAAGATAGGAATTGTCTACTTATTATGAGATGACAGGTTTCTCGCAATAAGTAGACTATCAGTAGAATTAGCCCTCAGTCCTTAAATAATGACAGAATCAATTAAACTTATATGCTATATAAATCTGGAATAAACTAGTATCAGAAATACAATCTAAGAAACAAAACAAAAATCTGATATGATTTACAGTTATATTGCAAAAATCATAAACTCAGTTCCTATTTAGTTGTGTTAAAAATAGTTTAAGCTTAAGATACAAATAGTTGCATTATATTTTTTAAATTTCTTTTCATTTCAATAAAACAGATAGCAATTTGAGAGAAATTCTACATATATGTTTCTGAATGATACATCAACAAGATATGCAAACTTAATGGTTTATGACTCAAAATATTATGTTATCATAATTTGCAGTATAATAATTAATGTTCATTTGATCTATTTTTTATAAAATTTATCATCACTCAGAATTTTAAGGATTTTCAAATAAAAATATTTCTAACTTGAAATATATCCATTTGAATATATATAGTCTTATTTAATGTAAAATTAATGAAAATATTAAAATAAGCATGAAAAATCATATTCTCAAGTTTATTGAAAATCAATGAAATTAAATAAATTATTTAAAAGATAAGAATTATTGAAACTTAACTCTGATGATAATTAAATAAAAAAAACACTTACAAAAGTAATATCAGGAGACATAATACTGCCATGAAGCATCACAGAATTCCAGTGAGAATCAATTTCATCATTCTTCTGAAAAATTAAAAGTAGAATAATTGTAGAAATTTAAAATGATACTACATTGTAAACTTCTCTTTGCATTAGCCATTTGTCTCAATTCAGAAAATTTATATTTAAAACAGAAAATATTTTAGATAATTCACTGCTGTTAATAATATTCAAAAATATTGAAGTTATTTTGGACTGCAAAGATTAAAAAAATAATTTGTAACAGATTTTTAAAATAAATTTTTAACATTTAACAATGTTCTAAAAATTAACATATATTTTGAAAAATTAATTTTTTGTATAATTAAATTTTTTATTATTTATACATAAAATGAAATCTAAACAAGCAATTCAATTTTTAAACTGAAATGATTATTATTGAAATTAATCCTAAATGCTAAAGGTTAAATATTGGACTTTTCTAGCATAAGTAAAACAGAGTTCATGAAATGTTACAGAATTAAAAAAATATATTATTACTGAAAGTATTTTTTTTTAAATAAATATTTTGCTAAGAAAGTCAACCTTATTTTTGCAAGCAAAAGGAAAATGATAATTTTTAAATAATATACAGAAATGAATGTTTTTTAGCTTACAAAGAATATATGTCCGAACAAAATGCAATCAACTTTTATTGCATTATTTTAATCCATTAAGGTCCATTGACATGTATATAAATCATGTGTAATTGGCATCTGCTGACTGTTGCTATGTCTAACTTGTCATGGAGCTGGAATGAAAAACTGTAAACACAGGACTAAAAAATTCAATCCTGATTTAATTAATAGATATTGCAGATCAGTTTTTTATGCTTATTTGCTGAAAATATGCACACCTGATGGTGATTCCTAAATTTTTTAGTTAGCAAAATTTTTTTAAATTATGTTTTATGTAAATTGTTTTGAATGGATCCTCTTAGTGTAATTTTGATTTTTTCATCACTTTTTTTGATTTATTTGTCTATTATATGAAATAAATTATATTTTTGAAATTTTAAATAAAAATTGAATATTTCCTATGATGAACTAAAAAATCCTGAAAAATTACAAAATATTGTAGATAATATGAAAATATTGATTAACTGTGTTAAAATAAACAATTAAGATTTATTTTTTGTTTCATTTTTATTGACCTATATACAAAAAATGAGAAAATACAAACAAACACTCTGAGGCTATTTAAAGAAGCATGGCACTTTTATCATTTTATGGCAGCCAATTGTTTCCCAGGAAATCCCAGTCAATTCTACTTTATTGTGCAGCAAGTGATATTGAGTGCAATACAGCAGTAAAGCATCTCAAGGGCAATTAGAGTAAAGTGAATATTATAGCTGTTTATGTATGAATGGAGATGATTTTTGTATCTGTTGGTTTTTTTTTTTTTTTTATCTAAATTTGAAAATTTATAAAAAATTAAAACTTACTGAAATGAATGAAAAACATATCTATAAATATAAATTATCAATAAAAATGACAATATTTTAATAAATTTATATTACTTTTGAATTAATTATATACAATCTAACTTCTTTAATTTTTATTAATGTGAATCTGCATAATACTTCATTTTTTAAAGATTTTTGAAAATATGGGCTGATTTTCTTCATTCATAGATTGTTTTATTCAGAAGACTAGATGCTATCCAAAATTGGCAATAATTTTATTGGATGGCTAAGATTTCATATAAAAAAATTGTTTTTGTTAATGTTATATATAGGTCAAAAATAGTGAAAAAAATAACATGAAAAAATTGTCCATACTCTTAGAATCAGAATAAAAAATATAATAAATGATAAAAACTTCAAAGTTTTTGATGAAAATTAAGTGATATATCAACTTTTTTTGCAGATAAATTAGGCTTAGTTATACTGTTATTTATCATTGAGGTCCATAATATTCAGTTTCAGCCTCAGGCAGAAACTGAGCATTATAGACCTAGACCTCAATGGATTAATAAAAAAACAAAATAAATTAAGATAAACTTTTGGTTGTTATTGATCCTATGTCTATAATTTTAATTTCAGAAATATTTTCAAGTTTCCAGAATAAAATAAAACATTTAATCAATCTAATATATCTTTAAAAGAAATTCACTATTAGTGTGTCCATTTAATACATATTATAGACTCATCTAATGATAGAAATGATCATATTAATTCTGAATTAAAATCATAGGAAATTACAGAAAAACTTAAAATACCTTTGTTCCTAAAGGAGCTCCAAAATTCACATCATCACAACCAAAATGTTCTTGCATTTTTTTAATAACAGTTGGCAAGGAAAGTCTATTGATATTATGTTTATCTGTTGTTATAGGCCTTTTCCATTCTGTACAAGGAATTGATTCTGAAATATAATAATATATTAATATACAAAATTTTATTTTATATTCTTTATGCTTTTCTATAATTTAAAATATTGAATTTCATTTTTTGTCTAGCATATATTAAGTGTAGAGTGATATGATATTCTCAAATTCATCTTTGTAGGAATTATTATTTATTTTTTACTGTATATGACTGATCAATATAATGAGATTGTATTAAATTTTAATGAATGATGTGAATCTTCTTTTAATATAATGTAATTTTGACAAATTGTTGATTATAAAAAATATTGACAGCAGCTATATGCTATTATATAATAAGCTGTATTATATAATAGCATATAGCTGTTGACAACTGGAACAGCTATATTATAATATATAATAAATAAAGAATATACTGTCAATCATCAAATAAAAAGTTACTAATTTTTTTTATAAAATAAATTTCAAAATATCAATTTATGCAAAATTTTTATAATGATCTAAATGCCGTATCTAGTTAACATATGTAGAAAATTCAATCTTGAAAATTCCACTATCAAATTTTTTTCACTTAAAAATTTTTAAAATATGATTTTAATTAAAACAAATTTACGTAAAACAGGTTTCAAATGTATATTCTTGAAACAAATAACTTAAGTATAAAAGATAGTTTGTATTTTCAAAACATGATTCAATTTCATAATTTCAAACAATATAATTTTGTGAATTTATTGTTTTACAGTTGTGCAGAAGCAGAAAGAGGCAAAGATATACAGTTAGTATTAAATTATATTGATGTAAGTTATATGTTAAAAAATTATAATAATAATTTAAAAGTGTATTTTAAAGTTTCTATTTTTATTTTAAAATGATATTGTAATTAAAAAAAATTTTATATATTTTACCAGCAGAAGAGCAATCTTTAAATTTTTTAAACATAGCTTGAGAAAATCCAAGAGCATGAAATAATTCATGGATGGCAACCTATTAAAATAGTATAAAGTGATTAGAAATAAATTAAACTATAATTTTATTTAATTGTTAAATATACCAATGTTGTTCTTTTCTCATCATGCTTCTCTTGTAGATGAAAAGGACAAAAATTAATAAAGCCAGCTATAGGTCTATCATTTTGGTCTAATACGCAATAAGAAGCATAAGCAATAATATCCTAAAACACAAAATAAATTGAAATGAAATATGAATTTCAAAATTTTTTTTTAAATGTCAATCTGTAATGCAGTTACATATTTTTTTAATTTCTTATATGTATTATTTTAACATACCTGAGTTTGGCATAAATGTGTATTTTGAGCATTAACATAAAGTATGTAATCAGCATTTTTGACACCATTTCCAGCAGGTAATGAAAGTGGAAGAGGATGTGGACTTGTGAAATTATATACATTTAGTCCAGCCAAGTGATCATCTGGTATCTATTAATTTTCGTTTATATAATAATAAAAATTAAAATCAAATTTTAATTGTAAAGTAAAAATAATTTTTATGAAAAATTATCTTAAAATCTGATTTTTGAAAAATTTTAATCTTCATATTAATCAGATTTTTATAACTCAAAATCTCAAGTAAAATTATATTATTTATTAATACATTTAAATAAAAAAAGAGTAATGTAAAAATTAATTTCATTTCTTTTGTAATACTGATTTAATGGCAAAAAGAAATATTTTTTGATCATTTTGATTTAGTTAAGAAATGTAATTCTATAAAAAAAAAACTTATCTGCTTTGCTAATCAATGAGTAATCATGTACAAGTTCTAAAAACCAAGAAAAATATTTATTTTATAACTAAAGCATTTTTGGTCTTACTTGAAACTATCATCAGTATACTTACAAAAATTAACATTTGGAACATTAGAACAGAACACATTCAAAAAAAGGGTTTTAAATTATAAGATTACATATATAAGGTAAATTTAAATAACAGGCATTTAAACATACATTATTAAGGCATTAAAAATATATTCATGAAATAAAAATTATGCATAGAGAATAATCTTAATTATCAACTAAACCCCAGAAATAATTTGCAACTATCAATCAATTTAGGAAATTTTTTTAATTTTACTCCAGATATCTATACTGAATTTTTTATATTTAAAAGTAACATTCAGCAAAAATTTTTAATTCAATTTTTTTTTTTTTTTATATATGTTATTTTAGTTTGAAATTACAAATTTTTAATTCTAATTCATGTTATCCATTTCCCATTTGTGAAGCATTCATCAGCCATTACATAAACTGTTATATTACTGTTTCTCATTCAAAATTAAAAGTAAATAATAGAGAAAAGATTTTCTATACCATAAAAATTGAAGTGTATTATTTAATAAAATTTGAAAAATGTTCAAATGTTTTTTATAAAATATTTGCTCTTACATTGCTATAAATAATATTGTAGCAATACTTCACTTTTCTCTTAAGTTCCATTACTTCATTTTTGAATATTCAACATGTCAATAAAAGAAAAAAATACATGAAAACACATTGCACATTGAAACAAAGGTACAAGAAAATTAGAAATTTGTAATTTGAACAATGCAATGTAATTCTTTCTCATTATATTATTACATAGATAACATTAGATGAATCTGCTTTTAAACCTTTTTGGTAATTTTCTCACTTTAAGAATTTTAAATTCTTACTATACTTATTATAGCATAAAAGACAATCTAAATTGTTTATATACTCTTGAATTATATATTTAAGTCATATTTAATATATTTCTTTTATCAAATTCATCTTTGTATGATATATATAGAAATAAGAGAGCTTTAAATGTTTTGTAATTTTTATGCTTGTTTCTTGTAGAATTCTGAACAGAAAATACTTTTATGAAGAACCCATATTAATTAATATCACTAATACTTCAGTTTATAGATCGAATGGAATGATTTTCACTCTATTTCTGCATTACTTCTGTATCATAGGTATATGATAGCATGTTATAAGTTCGTATTTCAATGCATTTTCTTGTATCAACATGTTGAATATTTATATAAGGAGATATATGAATGGGAAAAATATACAAAAATATTTTGCTGTGGAACATTTTCACATATTTTTTTCATATCTCTGCATTATAACTTTATTTGCTTTGATTAGACTTTCTTATAAATTAGAGAATCACTATGTAAATATGGATGTAGTCAGGGAGTGTCTGTAAAAGATTTACTAATACAAACAGATTAATATAATCTTTTTTACATAATATCTAATAAAAGCATGCAAAGGAAGTATCAAATCAATACATTTTGAATATAAATTATCAACAAACTAATAATTAAATCATTTTATACAATGATTACTTACATTCATATGTAACTGGGTAAGATAATATATTATAAAATTATTAAGTTTTTTTAAAAAGGCTTACTTGAAAATAATCTATTTTATTTTCACAGAACTCTCCAACATATCCTTGACGAATGCTTGAGCATCTAAAAAATATATTTTTTATTTAAATAAACACACAAATTAATAAACTCTTTGAATAAAACCCATTATATATATTACAAATAAAAATTAAAATAATTATTTTAAGAGAATGTTTAATATTTACTTTTAATATTATAAAACAATAATATGTTAAACATTTTTTAATATGCATAAACAAAAATAATCAGTAATCATGATGCTCAGACAAAAGATAGAACCAAACATCTAGATCATTATCAGTTCTCTTTTTGATGATAGGAAATGGGGCATAATGTAAATGCATTCTAGTTTAATACAGATGAAAACAGAACACAACATTTAGGCCTGGGCTCCACCACACCCAAAAACATGCCTGACACTGAAAGTGACACAGCTTCCGATTTGTACACCATATCTTCATCAGAAACTCACCTGAAAATACAGTATAAATAAATTTAACATTTCAGTTTCAGGTCTAACTACATAGCCAATCACAGTTTAATATTCAGTAGATAGATAACATGGCAGTGTGCAGACCAAGAAAAATTTTCAGTTTAAGAATTTTAGGTTCTATGCATTTAGTGCTATGAATAATAAAAAGCTCTTATTTTATTAATTTCTTTCATGTTTTAAATCAAATAGATTATACAAATCTCAAGAAAGATAAGGATTTATAATTTTGATGTTTTGCTTCTTAATTTACTCATTGTTGGTGTCATAGTTTAGACAAGCAGACCATAAGCAAATCATCAGTAATCAGTGCATCCTACATCTTGAATATCTATATGGGCACTAGATGGTGCTGTATAAATATAACTATAAATTTTAAAATATTTACATAGGTCAAAAAAGTTATGAAGAATTGGTAAATGATTCATTGAACTGAGTATAAATACAATTAATTACTGATTACTCATGTTATGCAATTATTTTAACTGGCATTCCATATTTGATTAGTAATTAAATATGGACTGTCAGACAAGCAATTGTTTTCTTTATTGCTTTTTGTGCATTTAAAAAAGTTAAGAATGCATTAAAAAAAACTAAAATATTCAGGAAAATTCTAATTTTTTTCAAATTTTATTAAAAATTCTTTAATATCAATGTTTAATTTTTTTTTTATTTTGCTTCAGAATTCCAGACTTGACCACTTCTGATATTAAAATTATATATAAAATAAATTATCAAATCAATTTTTATACTAAAATAAATTATATTTTAACATAAAAAAATTAATATCATCATACTTGTTTTGATTTCTACTGTAAAGTCCCCATAATTTATCACAAGCTTTCTCACGAGGCAGAAGCAATGGTCCAGATACTTGTTTCACTATATAAAAATTATATATTACATCAATACAAATAAAATTTATATTATATATAAATTTTTTGTTATATTTTTTATTAATATAATGTATAAATAAATTTTTGTTGTTAATTGATTAAAAATAATAATATTAGTTTAATTAAAAAAAGCTCAATAAAAGATCATATTGTTAACATATTGGCATTCAATGTTAAGTGGCATCTATTCTATTTGGTATTCAACTCTAAGAATTCTTCTTACTTGCTTTTTCTTATATAGTATAATAAAACAAGCTCTTTGCAAGTATAAAT